>QDEB01029296.1:696-30078 GCA_004193795.1 Asbolus verrucosus | reverse complement strand
TCTGACTTCCAGGCTTTTGCAATACCAGTTTTACGCCGTTAAAAGACGACACCTAGCGACGTCAGAGCTTAATAACCACCTGTGGACCTCCGCGTAGGTCAGTAAAACCGAAACACTTCCAACTGCGTGCAAATGACCCTTAAACTGCCTACGAATTCCATTTCGCTTTGAATATTTTCCCTATAAATTTAAATGATACTGTTCTAATATTTCCTCTTTGAATTCCTATCAAACACGTTCAACAGTGCGAAGGGCTAATTACTGCTATTGGAGAACGTTAACTTGCACTGTCGGAATTTTTAACTTCCCCACATGTGATTTATCCATTATCTCGCTGTCAGTATGAGCAAATCCAGTATGAGTCGTCTGTTTCTTATGTGGCAACAGAAAGATAAAACTTGGCAAATCTGTACAACTTTAATTATAAATTCAACGATTTTTAGAATGTAAAAAAACATCTATAGCAGGTAGGGGCACTTCTCAAGTATTTCATTCCGTTACCATGTGATTAGAAATTGCGAACTCTTAAAAGAAATTCCAAAGCTTGCTGGAAGCAAGACAGTTCAATGAACAACTTTTTTATACATTTCTGCGACACATTTTTTGTAAATTTCTGCTTTGTAACTTTTGAGGTGACTAACCTTAAAAAAAAATGTAAAGCGCAGAACTTCCCCAGTTTAGATTTCCACAGTGTAAAAATCTCGATCTTCAGACCGACAAATCCATCAAAAGAGGTTAGAAAATACATTTTTGTAATTTTCATTCAAAAATCATTGCGGGAGAAAGTGACATTTCCTATCGGATATTCAAATGAAAATATATCTGATTTATTGACATAAGCTCTGTATAAAATTTCGTCATGGCTGGTTAAATGGTATTTGCACAATACACTTATCACATGATCAAAAAGTTTTTAAAATAAACTAGTGCAATAATTAAAAAAAAATTAATGGATGTCGGCTTTTTTGGTACTAACATATTTAGATGTGAAAATTGCTACCACAATATTTTCTTTCCTTTTTGTGCAAAGCGATAAAAGTGATCTGAGAAATTCAGTAGTTAATCGTGATATAAAACTCAAAAGACTTGTATTTTTAGTGTTATGTATTGACTTTGTATTGATTGATTGATGTTCCAAAAATAATGGTTTTATTTAAAGATACGTTGCATGTGACAAAAGCTGCAATACCTACATTACATTTGCTAATCAGATGTACCTGTTTTAGATTTTCAGAAAATGAATAATTTGAAAAAGCTCATGTAAAAACAAAACATAGAAAAAATCGACGTCGCTATTCATTCTGCTGTTTGTTATAAGGTGATATAAATAAAACGAAAATGTTTTCTCTAAACAGCACAATAAAAAATTGTCAGACTTATGCAAAAAATTATTTAAAATTACATCAATTTCAAAAACTTTGAATACAATACAAATGAAAAGATGACAAGCACGTGAAAGTTCTGAAACCCTTCAGAATTAGGCTGAGATTTTTTGCGAAAAGTGATGTTAACTAAATGTTACTTGATCCTTATATATAACTTATCGTATTACTGTTATATAGTACCAATAACTCTAGATCTTTTGGCTGATGTAACATCAAAAAAAACGAGACTTGAACTTGGGTCTCAACTTCTTGAATAAAAAGTATAGGTAAGGAAACTAATAACTATTGAAAAATGTAAATTTTTAATAATTTAATTTTGAATAAATGTAAATGAGAAATTGTGCTGGAGAAGAAATAGGGCAAGAAAATTTTATATCGTAATTTCGAGTGTGGTTACTAAATTAGTTCAATGGTATATCTTTTTGCATCGAGAATTTCAGTGAATGTTTCAGATGAGTTATGAAGAAAGCAGAACAAAATTGATTACAATTTCAGATCATTTTAAAGTGTAATTTGATTAAATAATCGGTTTTCGGAGCGACGATGAAACCTTAATCTGGTTAGAAAGAACCAAATCAAAACGGAATAATAACGACAACAGATTTTAATCTTTGTTTTGACGTTTATTCTAGATTCGAATCTTGCTACAGCGTGTCCTGTTGCAGGTTCGATTCATATTTCGAGAACCGCTTTCGACATTCATGATTCCAAATTCCACTTATCAATAAATATGAAGATATCCGTATCGTAGAAGCCGTGGGCTTTAAAGTTTTGCCAAATTAAATCAATCATCATTTCCCATTTGAATTAGAGTACATATAAATCCTCCCAACTTCAGGATAATAAAACTACGAGGGTAGGCCAGTGTGGGTCCGAATCTAACCAAACTTTATTGTGCCCACCCTTCTGCCTGCACCCATTTAATCGAATTGCTAAAAAAATCAATAGCTGCCTACTGCTTCATAAAAGGGCAGAGCGAAAGGTATTTTGCAGGTAAGTGCTTTCGACATAATTTTGAGATTACTGTTAGTAATTGTAAAAACTGACATTATGGCGTTTTTTAAGACATGAAAATGAAATGTTATAACAAAAAAAAACACTAACTTGTCAGTCAGTTGGTCGAGACATAATAAAAACATTTTCTTCTGAATAACATTTAACGTAAATCCCCACACGAATCTTTTATTTAATTTATATATAAAACAATAGTAAATTACGAATTAGTGAAAAAGAAAATCAAAGTGCTTTAATAAAAACACAACTTATCACCTGAAAAGCAATAAACCAAATTATGTTTATTAATATTTAATTGATTATAGGGTAATCAAAATAAAATTAGGTCTTATTTGTTAATGCCAATTTAATTTGTTAATCCCATTTAATTTCATAGAATAGTGTCAGCATTCACAAACAAATAAAGCACTGAAAGCACATCCTGATATTTCTACAATTATTTCGACGATATCGTACAACAAAGAATCTTTATTATCACGAATCACTATCAGAACAACAAATGTGATTAATATAATGGAGTAGAGTTTATATTTTGTCTTTAATTATTAAAAATTTAAACGCTGGCTCCCCAGAGTCACCTTCGAGTTCACTTTCTGTTTTGTTGCAATCCAGTTCAAATTCTTGTCGCTTACTCTTTTTTTATAATTTCTTTTTTCCATATTATTCCCCACTCTCTATTTTTCACAAAATTCTGAGAATAACTGCATCTTTCTCTTTATTTCCACATTTGTCTTTTTGAGGTATCTTTAACTGATTAAATGTATTATGTGGTTTTGTAACTTTTTAAATATTTTTTTTCCTGTCTTCAATGTTCTATTCTTTTCTTTTTACTTCCTGCTGCAATATTACTTTTAAAGTCTTTTCATTCGAATTCTTTCCCTTCTTTCTACCTTTTTTGTAGATTTGTAGGGTTTTATATCTTTTCCATATTGATATATAACATTTTCTTTTCGTGTCTCGTTTTCTTTTTTCAAAAATCATTTTTCATTCGTCGTGCTTTTTCATTGTTGAATATTATTTCTCTTGTCATCACAATTTTAATCTCTCTTTGATTTTTTGAAATTCGTTGCAAAATTTTGCTAACTTCTATTTATTTCGATTACATTTGTTGTTTTTTCATGTATTTTACAATTCCTTTTACTAAATATTCTGGTATTAGCCTTGCTCTCGGATCTTCTATTTGTTTTTTGTCGTTTTTTGGGATTCTTATTAGATTTCTGGTAATAATTTCTTCTGGTCATCTTCAAAAAAGTTATGTTCATCGTTTTTTCTTCAACGTAAATCAGTATTTTTCTCCTTATCCTTTTATACTCAAGGAAATCTTCTTTAGATACTCTTTTTATTATTTACATATTCTGTAATTAAATTTATGTTTAAATCCCAAACTTTTTACGTTCTGTCCAATCCGACTGTCTTTTCTTATTATTTTTCGTTAATTTTCTTTTCCCAGATACATAATTTTATTTAACAGCATCCGTCAGATTTCCTTTAAAATTGTAAAAAAAAGCAAAAATTCGTGCATTATTACACGAAAGAAAAAATCGTCGATTCAGATCCGTAGCGATGTGAATCTACGAATTTATAGCACTGTTGACGCTGAAAAATTGAAACTTTTATGACTGAAATAAAGCACGGCCGCCTTGATGGCTGGATTATCGCGAATTATTCCTCGGCCTTGACATGATATAACTAGTACAAAGAAGAAAGAAGCATCAATCATAACACGGTCATTGATAGTTTCTTTGTCACGACCAAAATCGATAATTATACTGAAAAGGATTCCACCGTCCTTTTCTAGCGCATTGAAAACCATGAATGATCTAAGTCAATGCAATATTTGCAAATTTGTACAGGAATCAAAATTATAAAGTCGTCCTTAATACTTACTACATTACTACATCGATAATTTGACCTTTGATCAAAAATTTTAATTCATTTTGTTTAAGCTATTGAAAAACGTCATAAATGAAATATTATTCATGAATGATTTAATGGACACAATAAAATGTAAACAGCAGTTTATAATAGCATCCCGTTATAACCCTTTAGTTCGTAACAATGAATCAACAAGTTACTTGCGTAAATTTTTAGTAGTTTTAGCTTTTATATGTTTTCTAGAGTGGTTCAGAAAATAATGACGAAAAACTTTATGGGTTTTAAGTAAATACAAATTTAAGATCTGTCAAAGTGCAAAACACTAAATTGTGGAAAACCCAAAAACGTCCCTAATCGTCGTTAAATTATAACGCTATTATGTTTATGGGATTTTTCATGGGAGCAACTTTATTCAGTATTAATAAATAATTCAAGACCCACCCGACCTAACCGGGGAGTTTATCCTCACCCTTGAATCCATATCTAGATATACGTCGAGGCGTCTAGATTTAGTATTTCAAACTAACAGTTCAAATATTAAAGAATTCTCGTAATTCTCCTTACCACAGTAGCGTGCTATATTTATTTTTTATTCATGAATTTACTCGATAATTCATCAAGTTTTTTATTGCTTTCGATAAGACAGGGTAATTATTTGTGTGTGTGTGGGAACATAATTGTTTTAGCATAGTTAAATCAATCGAGAATATTTACGCTGACAGTTACTTTCCATGAACCTGAAGGAAAATATGAAAAAAAACTATGACGTGCAATTTACTATCGGCTTCAGACGCAATAAAAAATCATATCCTTACTCGACCAGTCCATTAAGTGTTGGAAATCGTTACTGAAAAATAAAAAATCATGCACTATAAACTGCAGAACTTAGTGCCTTTTGAACCGCAACGCCCCTAGGCCATCATCGCAGGCAGAGTTTACCAAACGTTCCGACTGCATCTAAGAAAGAGCAAAATCGAATTTTACGTTAATAAAACGGCGAAAGCACTCATCTCATGCACAATTTATTAGCCAGTGTACAAATTGCTTGAAAAATTTAATTAAAACGTTTGTCCACGACCATCACGCTAGGCTGCGAAACCGAAACGTTAACTTCCAAGATTAACTGTTGTCTACTCACGTTACCGTTAACGCCACGATAACATTAACATAATTCAAGAGGGGTCCCAGACTCTCGATTTAAATTTATTACTTCATGTTGTAACTTTTTCTCTTATGTTATGTATTTAAATTTATGTTATGTAAATGTCTTAAAAAATGTGACGGAAGAATTACACTGCCTCAGGACCGTGTATTTAGTTTAATTTCACTGGATGTTACTCTGATGCTGAAATTAGATAATTCACCGCGTATATACTTTCTTGTAAAATGAGGTTTCCAAACTCTTGAGGTTGTGTTAATTTGTTGTCAATTATTTTCAGATTGACTCTAAAAATTGTATTTAGATTCATTAAAAAATTGAAGTGATTTGGTAATTTATCTTGTTGATCTCTTCAGTTTCATTTTGAAAACTGAGGTCAAAAACCTCAGTTTTTGATGACTTTTTTTAGAGGTACTTAAATAATTAATTTTATTAAAATCATCCGTACTTTATACAGGGTGTTTTAGACGTATAACTCAACTTATTGTGTTAAATATTTCAAGTTTTCTTGCGATCTAAAAGAGACATTATGACTCACTCCTTGTGAAATGTTACGAAATGCAGTTAATTAATCAACTCTACATCATAATCTGGGCGAGAATACGTACAATGAAGAGTCGACAATTTAATTCTGTCTTCAGAAATCAAATTAGTTTACTGCATCGTAAAATAAAAATGTAAATTTTATCGAGCTAAGAAAAATTTATAACCTTAATAATAGGGCAACACAATTAGTAATAAAGTTGCCCGTTTTTCTTATATATAAACCGTTTTGGCTACTACTTACCTAGCTTGTTCATAATAAATTTTTAAAGAATCGATGTCTGTCATTAGCAACTGTCCTCCATACTCGGTCATTATTAGGTAATTGTCTACTACTACGTAATCTTTTGTACAGCCGGTAATTTGATTTTCTAAGATCGAAGTATAAGAAACTGACAACTTCTCTTTATGAGAGCATTCAATCGTTTAAATTTTCAAAGCTCAGTATAATCCAATTTTTCAAGTTATCCTCATGCAATGATAAAAAGTATTTAAAAATATAAAGCAACAGAAAGTTACAGAATACCATTTACATGCCAGTNNNNTCGAGCCCTTTGCTGTTTACATTTCTTCTTGTTTTAAATCTTCCTAATTTAATTCTTTTAAAAAATTACAAACAAAGAATATATTAAGTCTGACTATCACTGAACTATTTTCAGTACTTGCATTTACAACATTTACAACATCACATAGTTTTCAGCGCTGTAAGGTTCGTATAATAAATACAAACAATCTGCTTCTAAAATTGACCTACTTTTTAATCCTATGTCCCCTTATCAAATGAAAATAGAACGACGTGAAGCACATATTTACAACTTAATTTTCTGTTGCGATTACTTTTACATTTAGAGAAAATTTTGTGACAACTTTGTTAACATAACACTTTCAATATTTGGTAAATCACAACACCTTTTAGTGGTAGGTTGTGGTATTAAGCATAACGCACTTAATTTTTTAAATTATCGAGTATTACATTCTAGATAATCATATAAAAATTTGAAACATATTAAAACGGCAGTAGTAGTTGTGAATTTTATTAAGGCCAATTAATACATAATTCTTACAAATTATATCATCTTGTCCAAATTTCTAAAACCGAATTTTAACAGATTTTTTTCCTTTTCTAAGACACTGCTTGTTTTAGAAACATGCATTTATCTCTTTAAGTATATTTCTCATAATTTTAAAGCACCTTTCACAGTATAGGATTGATCTTTTTTGTTCCTTTAACGGGTAAGTGAGCAATGAATTAATTAATATAGGACCAATGATCGCATATTCACAATAACGCATTATCGGAATTGTAAATTTTGACATTAATTTTTAACCATGGAATTCTTCAGAGAATTATTATCGATGAAGCGTAGTTACGTTTAAATTTCTTAAATTACATTTTTTAAGTCGTTAATTAATTAATTGTTTGTTAATAGTTAATCAATAAAAATATTACTGATCATCGAAAAAAAGAACATTTAAATATTTGTATATATACTAAAAAACAAAATTTTGTATTAAATAGCTTTATTATAAACTCATACCTTGCAAATATATATTGATGATCTGAAAACTCATTGTAAAATGTTTAGTTTGGATGCGTTTTACGTAGGAAGGTTAGAGGTTATGATAAAATGAATTTTATACTCCGTTCTTACTTCTTTTTAAAGATTTTCAAACTGTCATTATTTCCATAAAAAATGATCGCTTTAATTCGTAAGCTCAACAGTTAACTAATTGGTAAACTGTTTTTTGTTTTTATCAAATAAATGCAGTAAGTGAGGAAAGCAGAAAAATGAACAAGTTTTTATCAATGTTGAATATATTCTTGGATTATTATAAAGATTAAAAAGATCAACTGGCGTAGTAACAAAATCATACCAAATTTCATTGAAATCCATTCAAGAGTTACTTAAGCTAATCAAAATTCTTCAGCAATAATGGCATTTTTCCTATTCTTCTTATAAAACCAATATTTTCATTACAAAGTGATGAACAGTGAGATTTCTTTCTTAGTTGGCGATAAAGTTTAATTATAATACTGTTAATAATGCGAAAATTCAGATAACTGAAATAATAACCCAAATTTCTACAAAATAAACTTTGTAGAATAATTTACGAAACAACGTAGAACGAAAGTGCCGATATATAATTAAAAAAGTATCTGAAAATTATGATTGTGAGGCAATGCAAATATAATTGGACCAAGAATCACCTTAATTAAAGAGCAGTAGTGTAAATTATCTACTGATCTCGTTTTTCTTGACATTTATATAATAACTCGTATTATGAAAACTGTCTCAAATACAATCAAGTATAATTTGCAGCGACCCAAGTCGTAATTAGGGTCGGTATTTAGGAAATAACCACAACACTTATTTTTGTATTTTTAGGATTTCTTCAAGCTGATGTTGCAGCAATTCCGTTCAGGTCAAGCGTTGCTCATGAGAATTTCAACTTCAATAGCAAACGTAACGGGTCTCTGAGAGCATTAAAATTTTTACACTTTTAATGACTCGGCTACCTCGCAATATCTAATGAAAAGTTAAATGAAGAAGGCGACTGGCTTGACTTACATTTTTATTTTGCTCCACAAATCCCGAGCTCACGACCTTGATAAATATTCGAATTTTTCTTAAAGTGAGTTCGCACAAAACGTAATCGAAAACATCCCCAACTTTTCCATAATTCGCCTGTCCCTATTTATATTTTAGATGGAGAAAAAACAAAATTTAAAACCAATCATTAAATTGAATTCCGATATTTCTAAGGTAAGAAGCTAATTAACCCTTTCTCTAGAAACAGCGGCTGGTCTGAAACACCTGTTTCCTCCCACCTTCCCGAGCTAATTGATCCCTCTTTTCGGCCCAAACAAGTGGTAAATAAATGAACGGTTATGGTTGCGTGATCGAATTAAAAAAAAAAATGAAACGGCAAATGCAAAACCAGAGGGAGCCACCGAAAGTAATCCCCAAAAGCCAACGAGGACAAAGATAGCTGCAATTACACAGGGCACATGAATAATTAAGCTCCGTAGAAGTGCCAGAACTAAATTATAAGCAAAAAAACTGCCAGTTCAAAACACAATCAGCGAGCTGGCGCCGGTCACCAATAGTCCGTCCCCATGGCAACCGGTTACGTCACGACGGCTCCGCCAACGGCGTCGCGACGCTGGCCGGATCGCTCCGATCGCAGCGACCGCAGCGCCTCCGCCGTCTGTTGCCCGAGTCGACGCCCACGTGCTTTTCGTGCTTTATTTTTAGTCGGGACTGGAAATTCTTCGGATGGGATTCGGTCCTGGATTATTTCTGTCAGATGCAGTTTCGCCGTGCTTTGGAAGCATTTTAAAATGTTAAAGAGGCGTGTAGGTATTTAATAATTAATTGCGGTTCAGCGAGTTTATATAGAGGACTAATTAAATGCACAATTTAGCAGGATTCGCTTCGGTTATTCGAAGAGATGTTCGTGCGGTTGAATATTCAGGAAAAATTCGGCAGGAATTCCTGGGAATTCTTTTGTTAAACCTTCATCAAAGTTCAAACGAGTCGCGGATCAGACTAGAGACATCAATTTTCCTGCTGCGCTTTGTTCCCTTGTTTTACTCTTTTATGTCTTGTCTGCGCTGTAAAAAATGTTCCTATTATATCTTACGATACCAATTAATTGCAGGACCATAAAATTCCTGTAATCTAAGAAAAACTGTATCCTGCACTTTGCCATTGGCACACAAATAAACATAGCGACAGTGAAAAAGCATCTTTCCACTCATTAAACGTAGTGTTCTGTGCAGTAAACTACCTGCTGGAAATAATTCAGCAGGAAAGCCGGTTCTTACATTTTTAACCGACAGATGGCTGCACCGCTATTCATCGATTCTCCTTTAGACGTGTTCCATCAAAGCGAAATAATCTTGTTTTTTTTTTTACGTTCTTCATCACATTAATAAATTATTGCGGATCGGCGTAGGAAGCGCAAACTTTTTGTTGTTCCATTTTGAGATGGTAACGTCATACGCTTCTTTTTCGCTTAAATGTTATGCGTACGTTGAGATTTATTAAACTCGATTAAAAATTTAAAAGTGAATTTAACCGATAAAGTTTGCAAAGCAAACTCCGCCCAAACTAACTCTTTTGCCTCGGTTTTGCCCACCTCCAGGAGCTTGATCCCTCACGTATATTATTCAACCCTTTCTTGTTCATCCAGCCAACATCACAAACAAATACCCAATCAAAGTCACTCCACTTATGACTTATGCAGTAGACCCTTTTTGACCCCAGCGCTCCGCCAATATCTCCTCAAACGGTCAAAAATAAAAATGAGGCCAGAATATAGCCCAGCTATAAAATGAGATTAAAAAAGTAACAATTTATCACACTAACAGGTGCCTCCAAACAAGCGGAATGTCTGAAATGAAACTCAAATTGATCGCATGGCACTTTAACAGTCAGCAATAGTGTTTAATAGCCAGCAAAGCTAACCTAACCTTAAACCGTACTTTGATTACATTTTTCTTGTATCTCTCTTTCGTGGGAAATGCTAAGAAAACTGTGGCATTTCACTAAATTCGAGTTGTGCCTTTGTGCTTAATAATGTATTATTCTAATTTAATTTGAAGTTTATAAAACAAACACTGCAATTATGGTAATCCAAAATTAAACAAATTTTAGTTGTTAGAGTTTGTAAAATGACAGAATTGCATCAAGAACATTTGTCCTCTTTAATTATTTACATGTAGCATCAGCTTTATAACGATGCACTTCTAACTATTTTGGAGAGAATTGCATTTTTTGGCATCAAATGCTTAAGCTGCCTGTCTTTAAATATTGTTTTCTGTTTTAAGGAATATAAAGACTAGATTTTTGTTGGCAAATCAGACACAAAGAAGTTTTGCAATATTTTATATTATTCGACGCTATGCAGTAATCAATACTTACAATGAATATTTTAGAAAAGTAAAATTAGAGAAGTAACAATCAATATTCCAAAACTGTAACGGAATGTATTCCTGTAACAATTTCATTTAAGAGTAAATAAACAATGGCAAATATGTTAATATGGAGAAATTTCACAGTCAAGGAAGAGCTGCTTATTTGTCTGTTTAAAATCTAATAATAACGATTCAACATCATTTCCGGTTGGCTAATTTAGTTGAAGAAATAATTTATTTTTTCATTCTTTGGGCCTCATCTTATCCTTTTTTTGAGGCAATTACTGTTATTAATTGTTTAAAGGCGCCATTTGAGACTTTTAGCAAAATTTTCTTCAAGATTTCTCTATGCCCTATTATCGAAATAAGCCAGTGCTGTTGTAACGAACTTCAACGTCATTACAGAAACCGTTACAATTGTGTAAAGCATATTACGAATTTTTCAACTTTGCCGTGTACGGTACTATACCTATCGCTACGAAAAATGAAGGACAAAGAATAACTGTTGCGTGTTCTGCTCTCCTGTTACACGATACATACATTGTTACTAGTAATCGTAAACAAACAAAATTAATTATTAATAAATAAGTTTAACACAGTGAGAATAATTTGTCATTTTTTCTTTGTGCCAGATTTACACCCAGTCCTGAAACCGTTGCTGTCTCTTTTCTTATTCCAAGATGATTTTTTTATCGTCCATCAACCTATGAAGATTTTGACATTTATGGAACTGGATCATTATAAATAGAATATTTTCTGAAAAAGGTAATAAAACGTTGTCTTTGTGAAATTTATGTTGCGGATGAATGACTCGTGACCTTTGCTACTTTTCTGGAATTATTTGGGTAATGAGTGGAGTAAAATTTGTTAAAAACGCACCTCTCTTATCGCCTCATGTTTTATCAACATATGTTGATGTGACGCACGTGATTTGATACTTATGTTAGTGATATAAGGCTAATTAGTTGATTTAATCATTAACAAATAATGCCAAACGTATTCTCAGAAGAAACAGTGAAAACCCACATCTGTTTGGAGTTTCATTTTTTAAACCAAGAGAAATACCTATTGGGTGGGTACTTGTCTAACAGAGAACCTGTTTTTATAATAACCTTTGTTATCGCTATTTTTACAAGATTACCTGTTTATTATTATTCACATCGTTTAAGAAAAATATTAATCAAAAGGTCTACGATTACCTCAATAATTCCAGAAACTGGTACAGCATTTAGCTGGTGACTGGTGTGGATGTTGGATTATTACTTTTATTATTTTTCTTACGCTTGCACCGAACTGCACTTAAAAAGAGTCATTTGAAACAAATTAAAGTGAAGCGCTTATTTTTGATGTTTCCAACAGCGTAATGTGCAAACTTAGAAACTGGTCCTGAATGAACAATCATCAACTGAAAACTCTAGCCCCAAGACAATCATTTTTGAAGATTCGAATTGATTGCCCTTTTTTCCTCTCTAATAGAAAAGTGTAATGCAAACAACCGAAATTCTGATAAGATTTTGGAAGATTTTTCTATAAATATCTGAGACTTTTTTGCATTGTGACATATGTAGGACATGTTATCATCAATGCTCAACTTTTACTGAAAATATTTCTTTGAAGATAATATTAGAATCAAGGACTATTTTACTGTCAGTTCAGATTCATAATTAACACTACTGAAAAAATATAATAACACCACCCATCTATAGACTTTTAAATCTTGTTTTTGCAGTTGCTTTTCCAAAAATCTTCCAGATACCTGTGAGATCTTACCTACACATAAATATTTATTAATGAAGTCATGATATTATTTAAAAATCACCGTTAGAGTTGATCTTTTACATGAAATTTGGTTTGTCCAGCGAATTATCAATTTCATTAATTAAACAAATTTCACTGAAAATATTTGTTATTAATTACATAAAAACGGTGGTTTCAAAAGCACACACATTGTAATATCACTTATAAATGTTCAGGTTATAGCAGTTTTTGACCATGATTTCGGATTTTGTTTGTTGAATCTAAATGCCAGTCGAATGTACACAAATGACGTAATGCAATATTATTTCCCATTTTGAATAAAAACTTGCAATACGTGTATTAATTTTAGAAGACCTTCATTTTTTCGATGGCGCTTTTAATTTACACAGTTAATTAATACTCAGCGGCAGGCTCATGCCCAAAATTTAAACAACTTCAGTATAAATTTTGACGCCAAATCCATGCGAAAAAGGAGTCTTTATGCAAATATAGTTTTTTCGTTACTATTGTTATTATTGTAATATAGTTGTCTCCGTTATTTCAGATTTGTCAAAAATGACCTAAACTTTATCAATGCAAAATTTTAAAATTTCTTATAAAATGAGAAATAAAAAAAATGATAAAATATCAAATTAAATGCAACTGATCCTAACTTATCGATCTCTTGTTTTATCAACAGGTGTAAATATTGATAAAATTAGAAATTAAAATCAACAATTCAAATCCTTTAGAAGACCATATTAACACTCAAGATCAGATAAAAACGTTAAAAACAATCTGGAAGAGATATTCTTAGTGACACTGTTTTGGCTCCATTTTTTCGACCTTCATAAAGTATTTATTTTCTATTTTTCAGGAAATATATATATTTGAGAACTATAATTATGTAGAATCAAACTAAACAAACAAAATATAAAATTATAAACTTTCAAATCTATCACAAAGGCACAACTCCGTAATTGGATTTGACAAACTTGTCAGTTGATTATCAGTGCCAGTTATCAGCGTGGCAATCCTCATTTAAACTAAATAGGATACAATAAATAATTAACCGAGCTCCATAAGGTTATAATGTTTATTTTGAAGTGACGTAGAATAAGGCGATTGAGCGAGGTATGTTTTTGAAAATTACAAAATCTGTTCCACACTAAATTTAACTGTGTTAAAACACATTGTGTATCAAAACGAATACGTTTGTTTGAAAGAGAAAAAAATCAAGTGACAAAGATGCCGAACAGCTGAAAAAGGGGCTTTTTCAAGCTGCGATTGAATAATCTGATGTATAATTATGCTAAACTAATACACTATCTGACACTGCATGCAGCTCTATAAATAAAAAAACAGACTCTAATAGCAAACATACGTCAACCCACCTTTGATCTAATGGCTGAGTATACTTCTGACGTAATGACAGCTGCAGTCTTATTGGTCCAAAGTTACGCGCAACTATTTTATCTATTTATCCTTTAAGGTTTCGGCGGCCGTCATCCATTCGAGGGTGATAACTTCCGGATGGTAGTTTGCTCCTTGTCGAAGTTGTTGTCTTGTCATTTCGCCCCCGTTTTAGAACCCTCTTTCTTAAAAAAACTTAACGGAAATGAAAAAACACATTGTATTGGTAATTACATTGGCGACTTGACAGCCTGAACGGCGAAATTAATGGTGACATTTTGGAGCACAGCTAAAAACTTGGAATTCTCACTTTTGGTGGACGAACGAAAAAACTGAATCTAATTCTAATTGTCATTGTATCTGACTGAAAACTGTCAATTCTGACTCATAAACATCATCGCATGACTCTACACATTAACATTTTTAATTATTAAATCTCTCACAATCACTTGTTAAATTCTAGATCTATAGTTGCAATTAGACCGGAGGAAAAGACCATTTCTGCTGATAAGATTAGGCGATGTTTATAATTTCTTCACTTTCGCTTTTAATAAACACATCTAGTTTTTATGTGTTACTTTAGGGGCCTTTGTAGTATTGTGTTGTAAAAACTGAATCCAAAAAACCAGAGCAACAATGCCTCAAAAAAAATAATGTTAAGTAACCTTGGTAGAAAGCTGTATGACTTTTCTATCAATTAATGCAGTATCTCAAGGATAATTTTAGTTTTACGAATTTACTTGGTATATAACATGCTATATAGTAGAATGTTCTATTGTAGTTGTTCCACTCGGCTTCTCCCTTCCTACTTGAAAGATTAACTTTTGGCAATAATCTAAATAGGAATTTGATGCTGACTGGTAAACCCTTTATGAAGTTTCTAACATCGGCAACGAAATTATCCGAATCAGCAGAGCACCTGGTGGAACAGTGTAACCGTAGGTATTAATAAAGGGGAAGATTAAAGACTTCCGTAAGAGATTTGGCAATTGGGACAACTGGGATAAGCTTCCTCTTGTGCTTTCGACCTTGACTATCGCGAATCATCATCTTACCAACAGTTCAAACGAAGAAAAAGCGAAATAGAATCATCGCCGATCAAACGGTTCGCATTCGCAAGCAGGTAACTTTGGAAATTGTTTTGTAAAACGCATGGCTCTTTTTCCTGTTGCTAAGATTGTTGTGAGGGGAGATGGTAGTGGGTTTAGAGATGTGCGCGTGAAACGGTTACGTTAGCGGTGTATTTATAGCGACCGCATAAACTGAAGGAAATGAATCTGTTTACTCTCCTCGAACGTAGTTTGTACCATAACAATTATCATGTTTGTCCAACGTGAAATTCCACGGTTTGATCGCGGTTAGGTCGATTTTTCACCAGACGTAATTAGATGAAAACGAATCGAATTATCGGCAGAGATCGTGGAAAGTCGAACGGCTGCCTTCGGAGGACCTATCTGTAGCATTTTTGCCACAGACACATCTTTACGGACAAAATTCCTTGTCGACCCATACTATACGATACGTCATATGCTCAAGTTTAACCGAAGCGCATGCGCT
The DNA here is from genome assembly GCA_004193795.1 of Asbolus verrucosus. Lineage (NCBI taxonomy): Eukaryota > Metazoa > Arthropoda > Insecta > Coleoptera > Tenebrionidae > Asbolus > Asbolus verrucosus. Next base: position 14,474 of record QDEB01029296.1, on the reverse strand, counting down.
TACGGATACGTTCCTTCAATGTACACTGGCTGTTAGTTTACAAGCATAAATTGCCGCTCTCAGTTGTACAAAACTCGGTACAATGAACCATAAATTACTTGATAAAATGAAAATTAAATCGCCGACCGAAACAGTGAGATCAATTTTTTGAAGAAAAATTTTTCCCATGGAGTGAAAAAAATCGAATCAAGTGGGCGAGAACAGCGCCAAATTTGAAAACTCCGCATCAAACAGTTAATTTATTCGAAACTAATTCAAATTGTGTGATTTTGGGTGGCACATGTGCATGTGATTCTGAAACTATTCCCACTTGTTACCGATTAGCGTTGCTTATAACTCGTTTGTGGGATGCAACAAGAGGTTCTACCAGTCAAAACGGTTTCAGCCAAGTGCAGGTGATTTTTTCCATTTTTTTAGAGGGCAGGTGTAAAAAATATTTTTCATACTCGATGGTGCAACCGTTTATTGTTGCATTACATTAAGTTTAGCAACTCTCTTTTAATTTTTTTTAGTTCAAGTTGAAAGTAGGTAGTGCACCATTCTCCTGATGGACGAATGTGAACTTTATGGCGTGCTGCTTAAAGCACACAGCCGACTTGATTACTATCAACAACGCTGATATCTCAGAATTTTTGTTTTTCTTTATTTGAATATGTTTAATTCGTCAGTTTCGCGAAATTCTTTGTTCCAGGAAAATTATAAATTGAAAATGGAAAAGTTGTGAAGTAATTTTAATCGAAATATATTCACGTGTCTACGGTAACAGTTATTTTCGCTTTATTTATGAGAAAACTTTTTTAATTAACTTTAACACGCTCCAATGCTTTTTCCATGTCAGGATGTGTCTTCCCCCCTACTCCTGCTACACACGCTTTTTACTGGTTTGCATTATCGAAAGCTCTGCCGTATCATTAATGTGTAATTCAGCTGAATTATTTTTTAATTTGCTTGGAGTAAGTTATTTTCACCAAATCTAAACCCCGAATTGATCCTTTGTTTGTTGATCATAAAACTGTGCACTGTTTATCACTGTGTGATAAACAATTAATAATCTTTTAAGTCATTTTCCTCACTTGTACTTACGTCACAGCCGCGCAACCAGACGCGCAAAAACTACAATTTTTTCATAGCGAATTCCACTGTAATTTGTTTAATGTGACCTTTGAAACGAGTGTCAAAAATTGTAAAAAGAATTATGGAATTTGCCGCCCTACTTAACGCAGAATCCAGAGCCAAATCAAGATGCTTGAACCCCCAGTAAAATGTTTTATTATAGCAAACACAAGGAGTAAAGTTTAATAACTTTCATTCATCATATCGCAGTAACCTGTGCCCATTCGATTATAATTGAAAAAATATCTCCATTTTTCAGCATCATCAGTACACTAATCTCAGGAATTATTGCTGCGATCTGCGGTCTTTAAAGTTCGCGTAAATCTATTTATACAGATTTGTGGATGCGATTAATTCTTGTTGGGAAAATGTTTTGTAACTTTAACTGCAATGCACATGAATTTATCGCATGCATTTGTTCACTTTTATCATTCTTTTTGAATAATAAAATAATAAATTTGTCCGCAGACATTAATCTACGTAAAATTAGAAAATTCTAAATGAATAAAAACATATGAAGAACAAATGGAGACGAAAACATGAACATACAGCGATACAATAACGAGTTTATTATCTATAACCGGGGCGGAAATTTTTATAATTGCAGTCATGGAGATACTAAAATAATAATAATGAAGAAAACACGTTGACAAACCAGAGACAGATTTCCATTTAAGCCCATCTTGACTATAGCAGACAACAAGCAAAAACTGATTCCATAAATTTGATTTCATTCTCGCTAATTTAATTCCAGGCTTGCTTAAATTATTCCTTCTCCGTCAACCTTTTTTGTTGTAATTGGCATTAAGTTAGAAAATTATAGGCTATGGTTAAACAAACTCATCGTTATTTCGCCTGTATTTCCACTGAGTATATTTTTAAAGTACACATTAGCCAAAAGCAAGGATGTTACATTAGAAATTCAAATTGTTATAAAATAACATTCACTAACAAATGTAGTTTACGCCATTTTGGATCTATTATCATCATTTGCTTTGTTGAATTTTTGTTAATACGAATTTGACATATTTTCATTTTTGTTTATATGAAAAAAATCAACGCAGACGCTTTAAATGATGGATCCAAAATGGCCGTTTTAATCCAGTTTTGACATTTTGACAATCCATTGGCTACAAACATCGATTGTTTTTAGCTGACATAAAGCAGACAGTTCTATGAATCATCATGGCCGTACCTTATTCGGAATATGTAAATTTAAATTCAGTTGCGTCATATTCTATGCTACTGAAAAAAATTAGAAAAATTCGGATTTTTTGCAATGGGATTTGCAAAATCAGTTTTCGGTACAAAATTAGTGAACCTACGATTATCAATTAACTACTTTTTTATGCATCCAGTTACTCAACCTTGAAATATTGACCAGTGTATATGTAAGAATTGTTACAAATTAATATTTTTTAAATTAGTAGATTAGTAGAAATGTGTGTGGCGTTATAAAAATATTTTAAATTTTTAATATATTCGGAAAAGTTTTGGGGAGAAATAGTTCGGTTTTTTCAAAAAATAATTACCAGCCTTTAGTTTCATTTTACTACCTATGTATAAAAATACACTTCTGTAAGTTAGAAATACAGGGCTTTCCATATAAACTAAACTTTAAATAACACTGAAGAATCACGAAGTTAAAAAATTTGTAACATTTGATTCGTGTTTCAAAATTCATAAAATTAAACGAGAATGCAGTGAAAATAAAGTGAATAACATCTGTGCTAATTCGAGTGGTTGTTATTGAAACCAAACCTGTATATTTACCAAAATTTTTGCACTTCTCTCTTTCAAGTATTAAGCATCTTGCAAAATCATCAAATCATTTTACAGAGATGCTGTTGCATAATAGGAATCGATAATAATATTATATAGTATTATTTATTGCTTTCATAATTAGCTCTCACCTGTCTGTTGCTCATCACAGCGAAGCGAAAAGTAATAATGTTTGGTGTCAACCACCCTGTGTAAGTGCATAAACCAAGATAAAAACACTTGTAGAATGTGTCGTATTGGCCCTAATTTCACGCTACTAATATCACATCTCGTTTTTCAAACTACCTAATTTATCATCCGCATAAAAAAGTAATTACCACAACCAATGTTTTACTGCTCCACTTGTCCACATACTCGAACCTAATTATCGGTTTTTAAAGCTACTACCTGCGGTGATAAAATTTTTGTTATCGGAAGTTCCATAATTCATCCGATCTGTTTACACGAGAACCTTTTGAACTTAATTTATTAATAGGTCAAATAACATAAACATTATAAATTAGAAACCAAGATAATAAAACGTAAAAACAGTAATTTTTTAAGTACATAATAATTTGCATTTCTGCAGTAATGGAATTTCTGGATTTAAGTGGATTACATTCAGTGTTAATTAGCCTGTGCCGGCAGTGAAGAGTCTTGAATTATATTGGAGTACTTCTTGGATTCCGTTATCGATCCATAACTGATAATTTCATATTCTTTATTGAGAATAATTGAGAAAGGTTTTTTCGAACTCTTGTATAAAAACTTATTGAATAAAATGTGACGACTTAATCGACGTCATTGTTAAAACTTTGGAAGATCAATAACAATGAGTAACTTCCGGAATGGATTTCTAGACATCACAATGTGGTGGGAAGTTGGTTACATGTACCATAATAAAATGGGCATGTACCCTGCCTCAGTGGTTATAAATTAAACTTTCTCTAAAATTAAGCATTGAAGGGTAATTATCAATTTTAAAATACCATCGCCTCTCCGTTCCCGTTTTTATAATCTATTAGTTTTAATATAGAATCATTGCAATGACTGCTTTTGATCACCGCTGAATGTTATAAATAGGTTTGGTTGAATGGTGGATGCCAAAATCACACTTGGTATAAAATCAATGAACACACTAAAGTTAACAAAGAAAACATCGATTCTGGGAAGGAATTAATTCCAGCAATTTTTCCACCTTGTCATTATCTTGAAAGAAGCTTTAATTTTTAAAAGCCCTCATTAGTTTGTAAATAAGTCATAGATTTAAGTGTTTTGAACTTTCAGTTGTTGATAACAGAAATTTTTGTCAAACAGTCCTAAAATACTTTCGATCGAAAAAACAAAATACCTGGCACAGCTCTAGTTTCGAATTTAAAGAGCTATTGTGAAAACATCTTGGGGGAGTCCTTGGGCCCTGTTTTCCCCTGTTCGCCAAAACGATGCCAAATAACAAAATAAGGAAATTGTTTCCGGATCGCAACATCAATGTACGCCTCTAAACGCCATTATTGATCTTTAAACCTCCAAATTTGCATAAAATTGCCCTAGGTATCGGCGAACATGATCGTTTTAATCTGATGGTGTTAAGTAGAATGGCCATTTATTCGTAAACAGCGAATTAACGCCGTCTAAAGTTTCAGATTTACGTTTTCTCGTGCAAAATTTAATTGGTGTTAAGTGGGACCCTTTGACACTTCGTTCACCTTCGCCTCGGGCAATATTGGCCTTAAATCGGGTATCGAGTTGTACCACTTTATTTACTTTTGTGATAAAATTATCTTATCTCCACCAGTAGATAATGAAGATTTGATTAATAATAGTCGAGGATCGGGATGTTTATTTTTGGTTGAATGGGTATAACTAATTGCAGCGGGAAATTGCAAACCCTTGTTGTATTCCGTTGAACAATGACCCTCTACGGTCAAATACACGACATTTTCAATTCGCGGTTGTTCTGTTCTGTGTTGTGCCTTATTGGGAATGAGGCGGCCATTACTATTTTATAAAGTTTATGCGCAAGACAGCGTGGGTAAGCCTTGTATAAAGAATAAGAACATCTCGACAAAACCCCTTATTAAAACCGGTGCGACTTACCCTAACACAAACCCATCATCTATGCGCGACGATGACGCGTCGGGATAAGAAATGTTCATCATTTTAAAACATGAATTTATCATTCTCGACGAACTGTCATTTAAAATAAACATCTCCTCCATTGTCGCTCTTGATAAATCCAGAGCCGCAAGAGTTTAGCGACCTTCTTCCCTGAGCAGCGGATGAAATTATATAGTGTCTCACAGGTGATTACAAAATAGATTAATAGCGAACCCACATAGAGCTCCATTGCATCAATTTTTAGACAATTTATACAGAAAGGAGTCAAGGTGATCGTAGACTGAGCACCGTTCTGAACTTTCTCATAAGGAAAAGTCGTCATTCTAAACAGTTCACTAAGTTACTAATTCGCATTATTCAAATTATCGGAAGTCTACATTGCAACAAATCGACCATCAACAAGTCTATTTTTAGTCGGGCTAATATGTTTAAAAACAATAAAACGAAGGCGGGCAGAGATAAATTTAAAAAAATATGTCTGTCAAACAAGGTCACTTCATTGGAGTGCTCTATTCATACCTAACAATAATCTATGACGACCGGAGCTCGGAGGGCTTAAATCAATATCGACATCAATCAACTGCACGTTGATTGTTGAATTTGCACCGCCGAAAAAATCGAAACGGGGCGATTGCAGATATTTTCGTGCAGTTCGAAATAAAAACAAACAAACTCGGTATATGCGAAAATAATTAACAACAATGGCTGCTTAACATGTACATTTAGCGTACGATTCAATTCATGAAATTGCGTGTATGCTGTGTTGCATATCCGCGCCAGCTATTGTGTCATAGAAAAATTATTATAATAGAATTTTAATAATAAGTTGTTTTCCTTGATTTCTAATGCGAAATGCATTTTGCGAAGATGGTGAAATTTATTTTCGTTCGTCTGGGACTGGAGGTTTTTGCAGCGAACGGACAACCACGCTTGAAAGTTTCTTGATCTAATAATTATCGTTGCTGTTAATACACACTTATTATCATTAAGTTACGAGGCAAGTATGTAACTACCATTTTTAAAAATTTTCTCAACAGTAATCTACAATTATATGTAAATTCTGAGCGATGAGTAACATTCTAAAACCAACTTGGTCACTATTAGATCTAGGATGTCGATTACTCACCACCGGAGCAGTGTTCATTTAAAATACAGTATGCTACAATTAGCTTGATAAGTTACGAACTTTTGATTGGCTTAAATGAATATTTCGCTGTTTACAACAGGTAATGATCCTTGATTCTTTATTTGTCTAGTAAATCCATTCCAGTGCATTCATTTGGTGAAAGGTTTCTATTTTTAAAAATCTTATATAAATAGATATGTATATATCGATGCAAACAGGTGCTGTCGCTACATAGAATACTAAAACCCGTCAAAATAAACGTCTGACATAATTCTTACCCACTAACATTTTCTGCGACCTTGAATTCCGATAGCAACAAATTTTTGCGTCAATTTTCGCGTCCGTGCACTTCTTTTGATTGATTTCTCCTTAACTGAGATTGATTCAAAGTATCTCGAGCACCGTTTGACCTTGGGAAGGATCAGCATGATCAGCATTTAATGTAAATTATTCCGTGATCAGTGTGTACCCGTTTATTGTAAACAAAAGTAAAATGATTGTCCATCGGGCGGAGCTTCGCAAAAGTTTGTCGAAAAAAATTCATTATTATGTTTGTCATTTGCGCAGAACAATAAATTTGTTAAGTTTAAGGTCACAGTGTGGTCGCCATGTTTAGTATGTAGGCACCGAGCGTATGACTGCAATCAAATTTGGTTTGGGATTGATGTTAATGGCTCGTTTATTGTTTACAGTTAGTCATGTCTGGTGTGGAAGAAGCGGATTTGAAAGAAACCGATACCGTTGAAACAGCCATCAAAGAAGATATTTTGGAGAGGATGGGGTCTAGCGAGTCGTTAGCCACACGTGACGAAGAAGCGAGCGCAAATCCAGTTAATTTGTTGAGCGAAAATTCGAATATTGTTGAACCTGTTAAAATTTTTGTTGATACGCCTTCGAGTACAAATAGCAAAGACTTGAACGAATGTAACAGTGAGCGTGTTGATTCTAAAATAGCATTCACGGAGCCACAATCAAACGAAGCAATAGAGAGTAAGGAATGTTGCGAATCCGATGAGAGACTCGATGCCGAATCGCCGAATTTGATGAGCACCAACGAGAACGTGAACGACGGCGAAGATTCCGCCACGGAAAGTTTACCCCCGACTGAAGAATTAACAGAAGAACCCCACGATCGATCCGATGGATCTGATTCTGGCCTAGGATCGGAACTGAGCGAAGAAAGGCCTGAAGCTATGGCAGCGGCCGCCAATTTAGGCGAAAGCGACAGTGAGACCTCGTTCTTGGACCGAATTAACGGGACGCAGAGTTCGAATGCGAATTTTGAAGATTTCAGCGAGCAAAAAGAGCAGCAAGACGATTTCGCTTTACCGTCGACGAGTTTTCAGAATTCCGCCAAAGATGACGAGGCGAAAAGGTTGGAACAGAACACGATCGAGAAGGACATTCGTGACATCCTCGACGGTACCCAGCCGAAAAAGGTGGCTCTAAAAAGCAGTCTGAAGCGTAAACTATCGTCAGAGGAGGATGATGGTCAGCCTAAATGCAAGAAAAAACGAGGGATCTCTTTCGATAGTGTTACAGTATTTTATTTTCCTAGGGCGCAAGGTTTCACCTGTATTCCTTCGCAAGGTGGATCGACCTTGGGAATGGGTGCTCAACATTCGTATGTAAGGAAGTTTTCCATAGTTGAACACGCCAACGAACAACGTAGAATACATCGACAACTTTTACAACAATTACGATCTGAGAGACATGCGACTGGAGGTAACGGAGCTGCGTCGTCTAGTGACGAGAGTGATAGCGAGGAAGAACCTAGTGATGCTTCTGAATCAGAAATGGACTTGGACAATTATTATTTTTTACAACCGGTGTCGATTAGACAGAGGCGGGCACTGTTGAGGGCTTCTGGTGTTCGAAAAATAGACTCTCTCGAAAAAGACGAATGTCGCGATATAAGGACTTCACGAGAATTTTGTGGTTGTGGCTGTAAGGGATACTGTGATCCGGATACTTGTTCGTGCAGTCAAGCTGGCATAAAATGCCAAGTTGACCGCTTAAACTTCCCCTGCGGCTGCAGTAGAGACAACTGCGGGAATTCTAGCGGCAGAATCGAGTTCAACCCCGTCAGAGTCCGCACTCATTTCATCCACACCCTGATGAGGCTCGAACTGGAGAAGAAGCAAGAGAAGGAGGAAGAAATGAAGGCGGAAAAAAAGGACAATTCGAACTGGATGGAAAACGAAAGGCTGAATGTGGGGTATCAGGTGAAGCAGGAGGGTGGCGCACAAGCGGCATCCGGCGTGAAGGGTGGTGCGAAATACAACAACGGCAACTTGTTGAGGGACGCCAGGGACGTGGAGAACTGCGTGCACGACGGCAGCTTCACGAATCTGCACTACGGAGCGCCCGGGGAAGGCCCGGGTCAGATACCCCACAATCCTCAGGGTTTTTCGGATTTACCCGCCCGCGAAGACTCTCTCGACTTGTACACGTTCAGGGAAGATTGGTACGGCGATGACACGGCGCGGGACGGTCCCGTGGCGGAAAGAAACAAGCAGCAGCAGCACCCCCACCAGCCCTTTCCGCCGCCTTCCTCTCAAGGGTTCCACTTCCCCGACCCCCGGTTTTCTGATGTCGGTTTCCCAGCCGGTGCCTCCCCATACCCCCCGCCATCCAATCAATACACGCAGCCGTACCAGTCCAACTTCGCCGACTTCACCCCCGTCTTCGGTCCGTACGGAGGGGGAATTTACAGCCCGGAGTTCGGAGCGAAGCCCCTGGAAGGAAATTTCCAGCAGAACGCGAACGGCTACGAACACTTCGCTGGCGACAATTTTTCCTCGAACGTCGAGGCTAAAGAGAACCAATACACAAGCTTAAATCCTGTTGGGGCCAACAATAAAATCGAATCCTTCTCTGATTTACTCAACGGCCGGTACAACTATCCCGGATATGAAGACACGAACAATTTTAACAATTTGAATCCGTCAGATGTTCCCGCCAGTAATAATCCCGATAGGGTCCAAAAGTGCGAATCGAACGCGACCAATGCCAATACCAATTCTGAGGACTGTGACGATAATTTCGGAGAAATTATAAAAAAGTCGATGGTAGAAACGACTTCAGCTTAAGTTAATCAATAACAATATATAATAAATAATTAAAATTATTACGTTCCACATTATTACTTTGTTATTATTATTATAAAATGTAAATGAGATTTATATATAAAGTGTAGAAAGAATATTAGAGAAAAAGTGTTTTAATAAATGTTGTGAAGAAAATCATTTTATTAAATCCGATAGGTACTTACTGCTTTGCTTTATTTGCTGAATCAATCTTCGTTCGCATTTTTTCGAAAAGAAATAAAAGTGGATAGATACCTATCCAATGTTACTTCAGCCTGACACAACCCGAGTGCGAGGGATCCGGAATTTTATGGTCTCCTAATCTGAAAACAGCAATGCATCAGAAACTGTTATCCAATTTTACTGCATTTTGAAAACTGGCTGAAGTCTAAATTAAACCAAAAACTAATAATCAAACTTAATTTTTATGGCAATAAAAGGACCGTTGCATTATGCGACTAATATTACAGATTGCAAGTTACACTTCGTCACTGATGAAGTCTACCTCGTTACGTTTATGTTTTTAAATTTTAGTGTAAGTAATTTACATTAACTGCTCTATAAACAGTAAAATTACGTATAATCAATTTACAGTAATTTTAGCACTTAAAGCTGAACTACATCGACGTTATGAACTAATATGAGAGTTAGTAAAATATGAAAAAATAATTATATTTTTATCTTTCAAATAATTATTTGAAGGTAAAATTTTTAATGTAGAGATAAAATTATTTGGACATTCAAAATATTTGGGGGCTGTAGATTTCTGAATTCCATCGGTTTGTTTATCCTTTGTTGTTGGTTTGTTTATTGGTGTTTCTTGACTCCAGCCTTAGAAATTCACTGATGGTTAAAAGGTCAGTTCTGTTTTTCATTGTAATATGCACTCGCTTTGTCATCTTTTGACCAGCACGTACAATATTTTTGTTTCTTTTTGTAAATCTTGCAAAATCTTGAAATTTTTAACTCTCAACGTAGTCTGGCTGTCTCATTATTGACGTGCTTTGACATCGGCAACTTGGAAACTATTCAACTAAATTAAATAAATTTTCGTACGTAAATTGCATTTGCTTCCTCTCTCAGTATCCTAGAAAATAAAATCTAAGAAATATTTTCTGGTCCTTTGAGTGAACAGAACGGATAGGCCTTGAACGTGTCAAAACTAAGGAAAAATGAATTTTGTTCATTAAAATATTTAGTGAGGAGCAATTTATTTCCGGCATATATATGTGGAATGTCGGGTATATTATCAAATTTCAGTGTTTTCCCAATCTCTTTAGTCTCTTTAATAGATTTTAATACACCTTAATAATGACACAAAAAAAAAATTTAAGTTATTCGACAGGTAACGTATTCTTTATTAATTATTGTGATATGTCATTTTGTTAGTTAGTCTATTTCCTAGTGTTAAATGTTTTCATCATATGTTCATCAAATTTTAATATAATTTATATTAATACCAGATAATTAATAATTTCATGCCGAATCACTCGCGAAATTTTCTTGTGAGTTATGCGGTTAAGAGCAGGTTAATTTTTTAAAATGTAATTTTTAGCGAACCTTAAACAAGAGTAAAAACAGTTTCAGTTTTCAAAATGAGCTTTTGGAGAAATTTGTGCTAAAATAAAATTAGTAATAAATTTTTTAAATCATTTCATCAGGCACGCATTTCATCTCCTTATTATCTTTGTCTCCGGTAAGTTTTTTATGTCTTGAATTAAATAAAAAGTAACGGTGACTAAGAGTAAACATTTTTCAAGTGAAATCTTTTTGTCTTCGGTTTTAGCGAAGACCTTTTCGTAAAGCGAAGTTACAACATATTTTTAGTGTTGCCGGATGGCCACTAGATCACTTAATAATCAGACTTACCGAAATCGACACATTTCATTACAATGTTTTTCACTTAATATTGTTGTAAAACACAAGTGTATGTTACAAACGAATGCTTCGTTCTTTCATATTGAAACTAAATTTCTCACGTGATAAATGAAAGAGGTCAAAACTAATTCATTAAATACTTATTATTGTAAAAAAAATACATTCCACGAATAGCAGCAAATGGAAATTTCATTCCAGAGTTAGTATGAACCCTACCCAGACCTTAGAGGCCAGTGACATTTTTTTGTTAGGATTACAAAAACTGGTACAGGAAGATTAAGAGCCATTCTAGAAAGATAATAAATACTAAGTTGTCATTTTTAATTTAGCAAGTAGATTAAATTTTACAATTGGAATTTTCATATTTTCATCGCTACTTCTATTAAGAAAATGTAATGGGTGTAGGTAAACACGTTATTTTCATCGCTCATATCCTCCATTATCTTCCATCAAACGTAAAGTGTATCTGGGGCAAGCCGCATTTACAGATTTACTATCGTACCGTGTGTCCGGAGGCGATGTACTAGAAATTACTTCAGTCTTTTGTTGAAAGATTCAAGAAGGAAAATCGGTATTATAAAGATTTTTCTACCAGTGTCCCAACAGTTAAAGAGTCATTTACCTTTCTGGAGAAAAGAACACGCACATCTATTGATAATTTTGAAAAGTGATATACACACACTGAAGCCCGTTTAAGTATAATTTTTACAATACATAGGTAAATACACTTTCAGTATTTGAGATGGGATACCATCAAACACCAATTTATATTAAAGCAAACATGATACATGATGTATATACCTAATTTACATTTTCCATATTAAATCCCGATTCTCATTATTAGAAAGAGAGGATAAGCTGAATTCGAGTCGTTTTTGGCTAAATCATTCAAGGTCTAATTAAACGAAATTAAACCTAAATTATATTTGTCAGAGCTAAATTTTAACGGAATATTTATGCTAGCATAATCCAGTTTTCATTTCGAAATATTCACTCTCAATAATTTTTTATATCAATGTACTAAAATACCAAAGGTTTTCAGTTCTTCGGGCTATCTATTACAAATTATTAAAGTTATAATTCATAAGATTTTACGACTACAACTTCAGCTGTGAGACTTTTACTATTGTCTGATTATTCATTTCATTTCCAAAAATGGCCGCTACTTTTTAAATACATATTTCTTTTATTTCATATTGTGCAATAAATTCGCAGGTGTCAATCGAATTACAAAGTTCAAAAATTTGGAAATTCCCGTAGAATCAAGTCGGAGAACTTCCACTTCTCGAAATTTCGTCTCTCTTTCTGAATAATTAAGTTGCTTAATGAGCAATTTAATTAAACCTACAAAAATTATATTTACCCAGATTGTATCCAAAATTTGCTCCATTTAAATGTTACATTTGTAAAATACCAATCTACTAAGACATAAACTTTAAGGAAAAATCTACAACTGGTAGTTATAATTCAGACTATAAAATCCCCAGTCAAACAACTCGAAAATCAAACTCTTTTTCGCTATTGTTCTCAAAAGTTTATATTTAAAAAATGTTTTTCTCATTTACTTTCTTCTACGTGCTATTTTTCTACATTTTATTACATAAATTTCATTTATCAGTTTTATTTTTATTTTTCAGTAACAACCGCATGTAACACTTAGAGAGTAGTTTATTTTCCATGAAAAAATCAAATATCCAATTTGTTAATAAATTTTGTGACACAAATTCATTGATAAACCAGATTGTAACTACTTTATTTTAATATGACTGTGATTTATTTATATTTTTTAGAATTACGTTGGTTTTTAAAAAATAAAATATTTATTTTTGAAATAAAAAGGAAAAAAATGGTTTAAGTTTGAAAATCACCGATATTTCAATGAGGAGTGATATTCAGATACCACTTTCACAAATATAAAGAGAAATTTTGCAATAACAGGACTACCACGAAATTCTACAGCAATAGTTTTGTGCTCTGTCATTTTAATGGTTGGAAGAAAGAAATGGTTAAAATACCATTATTTCATTGGTTCAAATTATATGAAGGAAATTTTCATAAGGAAAATCACTCACAAGTTTTTATAAAAATTGTCAGAAATTTTCAGGCTTACATCATGTGTGCTTTTTGCGAGTAATGTTAAGTTCGAAAACTGCCTATAATTTATTTTCACGAGTAATATTCAAATGACAATTCCACGAAAATAAAAAAAATACATATCTGTATGACCAGAGTGACTTTTCTGATTGGTCAAATTTTGAAAAATTTGGTATGAACCGAATCAAACGAATCAAAACCAATGTTTGCTTTTCTGTTTTTGCTTTAAAATAAAATAATAAAACTATGAAAACTCAAAATATTTATTAAAAAAAAAAAACAGGGAAAGATTGAGTTACTTGCATCATTTTATTTTACTAAAAAATTATTTTGACGATGTGCTATCAGTTTATTTGCGCTGTGATTGGAATTTCATAAAAAAATGATTCAAGCTTGATATTCAGTCGAAATTCACTTACAAACTTGAAAGAATTATATATTAAAAAAAATCGAAACCTTTTGAAAAAACATTTTCAGTCTTTCCAAAATGAAAACAATAGTAAATATGTTTAAACGAATTACACATTTATCATAATTTTTGTTTATACAAATTGAATTATAAATTATAATTATATTTCTTTTGTACCAAATACTTATTA
>QDEB01029287.1:0-12746 GCA_004193795.1 Asbolus verrucosus | reverse complement strand
GAGAAAGCTATAGAGAAAGAGTCTTAGAAAACCGAATTAGAAAAAATCATGTGTGCAACACGTAGGAAATTAATTTTTTTCCATACACAGTATGTTTTTGATCTTGGCTATCGCCTCAATCAAAAATCTCATGCCTAATACGGAAAAAATCACATTTCCTAACTTGTTGCACATATAGCTATTTGCTCCCCCATTATAGTAAGTAAAAGATATTTTAATGACCACAAAAAATAAAATAAATGTATCTTTTTAAGGCAATTTAATAAAAATACAAAAGTAAAAAATGAAAGTACCTACAAAATTAATATGTATATTAAAAAAAAAACGTAAGACATAAAATATTAAATATTATAAAATATATACGAAAAGCCTGACTTTTCTTGCTATTTTTGTGTGTGTAGTTTGTATTACAATTTTTTACAATTTTTTTTAAGTTTGAAGTGTAAATGCGCGTTTTAAAAATTATTTTACTTAATGCGAAAAAAAGAATTGACGGATTTTTTATAAATTATAACTAGAGAATGTGTCTAAAATATTTCTGGGGCAGAAAGTGGACAAATGCTTAAATGAATGATGTATGTCTATCAATTGAAATTCTTGTGTAAATTATGCGTTGTCGTTGAGTTGTACGTCATGTACTGCCTTAAAAATCTTAAACCAAGTCAACAACACGTCTGTTATATAAACTTGCTTATTATTCAAATATATTTATTGAATATACAAATTGAGGTTGAAAATTTTAACACTGATACTTATTTGTGCGTGTAAAACTTAATTAATTCAAGAGCTAAGTTTACACGAAATGTCAGAAGAATCATAATTACCCTACAGTTTCGCATCGAATCGATTTGGAAACTTTAAACAACGAATACATTTCACTGATACTCTCTTTCTGAAGTTGATATTACTTTCGATTAAAAAAGAGTTATTTGATAGAAATGAGTTTGCTAGTAGTACAAGTTCCCAAATTGTTAATTTTTTTTTAGAATACAATTTTCATTCACGGAAGCAACTTAAAATTACATTATTATGATGATTCACAAAAATATCTTATTTTCAGATACTTAGAAATTTAAATAGTAAGAAATTTCTCAGAAGTAAGTAAATTCTTTTTTATTACACTAAAGCTTAAATGTTACACGTTACTGTTTTCCTTTGAAAAAAAACAAAAATTACGAAAAGTTCCAGGATAAAGTAACCACGAAATATGTTTCTAAATTTAAAAAATTTCTTGTAATCCGTTCTGATTTGTCATAGGTCAAATACCGGCTAGGGATTAGTTCGACGACATGCCACTTCATCGAAAAATCAACCGATTCGTCGACACCGATTGGAATTTCAATTGGTTTAATATTTGCAAATCATTCACCACTTTTACTTAACACAATGCTATGGGTTACTTTTGAAAAATAAAGCCATCATATGTTAACGTAACACGTAAGATACTCGCTGATTTAAAAACAACGTTGTTTTTGAAGTTCCGTGATTTTTTGATTGAGTCACATTCGTTTTATTAGGGAAGCCTTGTCTGATTGCCTCATTATGTGATCAAGGAATGACCTCAATGAAGTAATTTTGCGAAGCTAACCAGCGGAGAGGAATCTGATTATGAAACATTAAGTTGTATCAGAAGATGAAATACAGTGACCAATTAAATGATGTTAATCGATGATGCGACCTATCAAAAGCAAGTGCGTTTGAATTTGAACGAATGAGCTTAAAGTGCCCATTAAAAGACTAACCCTAATTAATTAGGCAACACAAGTGTCGATTTAATTCGCGTAGGTGCAAATTGGTATTAATTGCTATATACTATCCGATTAATTAATAAATCCGTTATTTAAAGCTATTTACACATTCAGCGTTGGTTAATCCGTTGTGCGAGAGGTGTGATATAAGGAATTGGACATATTTCATGTGTCTATTGTGGGCAAAAGGAAAAAAAATGAACAGTTATATAGAGTGTGTTGAAATTTTGAAAATTTATGACTTTAATTACCAACGTTAAAACCGCCCGTACAAAAAAGCAATGAATAATGATCTGGCATTTAAAAATAAACAAAGATTAACCCCTTGCTATTAAAAAGCACCGATATTTACTACCAGAACTGAATAAAAAGACGAAGAAGATCCATCCACCACGAATAAAACACACCTGTTGCATTAAGAGACGTATGGGCACCAATGGCTTTCTAAATAAAACCCGTGAAGCAGCTGCTACGGTAACACGTGCGTCTTTGTCTTTTGCGCGCGTTAGAAAGAGAGAGTGATCGTGTTGTGGAGGATCGTTGAGTATCAACCTCGTAGAATATTTTCTTCCAGCGTTCTCGAAGTATAGGCGATAAATCAAGTGCTGTTATTATAAAATTAATTGAAATATCAGGTTACCTGGCTTATCGAGGTTGTTCTATTGTTTTACTCACAGCCAATCTGAAACCAATAATAATAATATCTAAATATCCTCTTACGATCCGGACGGAGAATCAACTTTTTTTATTGTTTGATCTAATTCTTAAGGTGTGTGTTATGTTGCAATGTGGTATTATTTAGAATATAGCCCGAGGCGGTATTATGCGAGAATGTTATAAATAAACGCAATGTTGACCTGCGTTTGTCAACAATGTAAAAGTGTGTCGGTCCCACTGTAAATAAAAAATCCCTGCGTATTGTAATTGGCAAGATCGTCTTAATCAGTCTCATTACCTCCCCTTGGAACGAGATTTAGAATCCTGTCCAGCCAGTCCGCGATAATTTCTTTATCCGTCGGAGGACAGAAATATGTGCGAAGAATGCGTTAAAAATAACCGAAGAAAAAAGTGTATGGAAGAGACCATTAATTAAGCAAAACAAACAAAACCGATCGAGTAAAGAAATAACATAACGAGAGTAAAAAAGACTAAGCGGTAGTGAACATGAAGATTGTATCTGGCAATGATGCTCCGCCACTGGTTTGATCCTGGTCTCCTGATTAAAGGTGAGTGGAGGCACAGGTGTGTCGAGTCGAAGTCACGTGTGGCCCGCGTTTCAACCATAAGAGCACACAAGACGAGACTCCGAGTCGCAACCACCAATGGGACATTCCGCTACACTTTAATGAGAGGTCATCCTCGGACTCAGATTTACGGTTAAATCTCTTTGTCTTCGTGATTGATGTCAGCAATCGACAGCCAGACGCTGCAAATGACATCTGATGGCGTGCATGGGCACACGTAAGGACGTGGAAATAATTCTGATCGAAATCGGAGTCAAAATGAAAGTCGAGGTGGCTACAAGGCACCAAATCTAAATCTTGAATCATCATTATTAAATCTTATCTCTTCGCCTTATTGGATCATTCGATCCAATGTTAAACTTATAACGACTGGAAAAACTGGAAAAATCGACTCAATAGATTCTGAGATGCAACAGATTCAAAAATTTTGGAAAAACTTAACGACTGACGTATTTTACGTCCCATGAGCAGTCGCAGAAACATAAAAATTTACTACAGTTAACTAAAGTTGTGTTCCAAAAAAATACAGGCGCTCCGAAGAAATAATAATGAAAAAGATATGTAATTGTTAACAGTAATAATAGTTAATAATAAACAAACGGTACAATTTTCTTGCTCTTTGCTGCCATTTCCGTCGCAACATAAGCAAAAACATCTTCAGTCGTTTACCTCTAGGTCTTTAACAGAGTTGTCATCAAAACTATATATTAGCAAGAACATGAAAAGACACAGCAGGGGAAAGCTTACATGGAACTTTTTTTTCAAGAAATTTGCATTTTTTTACAAAAATGGGTTTTTGAAATTAATTAACTGATTTTAGCTATTTCGACATTGATGCGTACTTTTAAAATGTTTTAATATCAACATTTATTAATCTTTTTTGGATTTGTTAAAAATAACCATAAATTCGTCAATTTTCTTGTATACATTTTTATATACAGTGACTTGTAAAGAAATCGACAGCCACATCCTATTTAATTACTTTTTTTTTGTGGAGATCGGATATTTTCCGCAATTTTATCAAACTTCAACCGTAAATCCAAATCATCATATACCTATACCAACTAGTGACTACCTTGGAAAAAACAACAATAAAATTTACGACGTATAAAAAAACATCCACAAGAATTTTAATACATTTCCATAAGAAAAATTCTAGAATTAAAATAAGCAATAAAATCATCAGCCTTTCACGTGACAACATGTATACCAATTTTTGTTAAGATCGGTTCATCTGTTGCTGAAATTAAGTGAGGTTAAAAATTTGATGAGACCTGCGATAAGCTTAAGGACTTTAAGATCGTGCTTTGATTGCTTTAAATGGGGAACGTTTCGCATGTTTGGCATTTTTGAACCTAATATAAGCTAATCTGACAAAATTATAGTCTGGAATGTAATAATACATACTAGTATATACCACAACACTAAATTACATAACAAATTAGCGACAGTATTATAAAGAAATTATGAAATCTATTCCTCATGAAATATGATGTTT
Organism: Asbolus verrucosus; assembly: GCA_004193795.1. Lineage (NCBI taxonomy): Eukaryota > Metazoa > Arthropoda > Insecta > Coleoptera > Tenebrionidae > Asbolus > Asbolus verrucosus. The sequence continues at coordinate 8,256 of QDEB01029287.1, read as the reverse complement.
TCAAGTTTGTAACTTTTACTCCACTCTCAATTCATTTAATTAAGAATTTTATTTTTTATGTTTTTTTGTAACATGATTACACGTACGATGGCATATGGTGTACTTATAGAAACATAAAATTTCAGATCTATGGTTAAAGGTGGAATTTAAAAAAAAATGTGTGAATATTTGGAAAAATTATAGACGATATACCTAAATCCGAAACTAAAAATATAAGAAGGAGTCGTACTAAATTTCATTTCATTTCTAATATGAAGCAATCAAATTTTGCCTATAAAAATAACATAAAACGACAGAAGTTGCATTCTCCCAATTTATTTACCTGGAGCCAACTTCTATCATTTTACGGAATAGATAAAAACAATCAAAAGCCAACGCCAATTATAAATTTCTATCGGAAAAAAAGACTTTATAAGATCAACATAAAAAACAAAAAATATTTAACATTGAAGTGTTTTTTACGTTTTGTATTTTTCATTATCATTTTGTTGAAATAATTAAATACAGTGTTGATTTAGCACTGTTTACTAAAAAAGGTCGAAAAATTTTGCCGGATCTTGAATAGAAAGGTGGACCCGAGTTTTTTCTGAAGTGCATAGCCAATAACGGAATAACAAATCAAATCTTAATTGCATAATTATGGTAAATGACTTTGAACGAATCATTTTACTAATCCATGGACAGGATAAGTGGCGAATTCGCTATGACTGACTTGCGAAATTCAAATTTCAATGTCGTCAAAGTCGATTCTTGATCAGTTTCTAAATTAACTCCGATCATGATGAGGTTACCAAAGGAAATTCGTCAAGGACTTGTTCCTACAGAAAACGCGCCAAAAAGCGCCCCGTAATTTCCCGAACGAATAGTTCAAGTTGCGAGAAAATTCCGAGCTTTTACCGATGACTCATAATTATCCTAATTAATTATGCAATGATTCACAGTCCGGCCCGGATTTTGTAAGAAAATGGAGCTGCCGTCGCTGCATACCTGAGATAATTAGAAAATATTTTACAGGTATTTAAATAGACTGGAGTGTTTTTCTAGTACCAAATTATATAAAATTGTGTAAAAACATTTGACACGTTTAAGTTAAACTAGACCATAATTCATTGTTTAATGGTTTCATTAAAATACCAAACTGGTATTTAAATATTTAAAATCTTGGCACTTCACCCAAAACTTCGACTATTTATCTGCAGTTAAGTGATTAAAATATGTTCTACTTATCATTCGTATGTTAGTTTTATGTAAATCGTTTTTTAAATTTGTTTTCTTTATTAATCTCTTCCCCATTAAAGACACACGAACAAGTTAATTATTAGCGAGCGCATCAGCGTTCAGGACGTTTTGACAGAACGCCGAACCATGGCAGAGATGTTAAATATCAACAGCTATGGATTGTGGGCAAATTATGTCATTAACTTGAATGTGGACGACCTCTATTTACAAATTTCTCTTTGCTAGACAGCATGACGCTACTAACAATAGCATTTACAAGCAACCGGAAAACGTGGATTAACTCTGCCATTAAGACTATAGGAAATCCCACTCTTCATTAATTACCTCGGACAGTTAAGGGCTGCGTTTCCCTCGTTATCGGTTAAGCACCGGATCGACACATGGCCCTCTCTAATACCCACTAATGGGGCAGAGCCTAAGCCGGACTTTCCCAAAATTTCGTTTATAAAACAGCCTCATCTCGAAAATATGCCGGCTAATTAATAACGATGAGTAGTTTTATTCAAATGGCCTGACGTAATCGACGAAGAAGCGAGGAGCGCACTCTGGAATCGGAATTTTCGTGCATTAAACCAAATTCCAAGTTTCGTCAACCGAACGAGTGCGACGGATTTTTCCGTGTCGAAGGAGTAAGGAGTAAGGAGTAGCCGCGTGCAGGTTTATCCCAGGAGAGGTACGCGGAGTATGGCATCTGAACGCCGCGAGCTGTTGCCAACCAGTTTGGTTAGATTGTGGACATCTGTCCTCTGTGTATTAATGTCACTGCGCGGAAACTTTTCCAATAAGTGTTTATCAACTTGCATATGCATGAGTATTTCAGGTTGCTACGAGGAAGTTACTTAAACGTATTTTTCTGTTTACCCGTCAATACGCAGATATGCGGAGAAGGTGTCACAATTTTCAGCGGTTCCGGATCGGCCACCGAAAGTTCCTTTGCATATTCCTCGTAACAGGTGGTGTTTCGCAAAGAGTTTCGCAACCGTGTATTTACCTGGCGTGGTGTCAATTTTAACTGTGTCACTCCGTGTAACAACATATGGAAACGTACAATTCAAATTTATGTAAACAAATTTTTCACATTCCAAAAACATGACATCAAATTAAGTAACAAACACATTTTATATAAATTAATCACCGTCTTTTTTCTGGGACTTCCTTGTAGATCGTCCAGTTGAAAACATCTCAGCCTTCTAGAAGCAGTTCCGTTTCCAATTCCGGGCAGGGGCAATTCTGACTCTGGGTGGGTCAAGACGGTTGCACTTTTTCATTTCGTTCGAAAAATGCTAGCTATGCAAAATCGTATTGGAGAGATTTATATTTACAACCGTAAAGTATCTTTATAGAGTTGTCGAAACTGCTCCCTCTCCTCGACAAACTGGTAGATACAGTTCAGAATGCGAGGTTTTTCCTTTTTCGTTCAAAACAATTTGCCAAATAAAAAATTTAATCCGAATAAAAATACCTTCCATGCATTTCACAGACTGGCTGGAGTCAGCTGCTTCGTCATTAGATAGATAAGACAGATAGCGCTACATTAAACACACTAATTTAACAGAATAACTTTTAAAATGAGAGAACCCCTTTACGTAGAATTTTGCCTAAATGTTTATCACACTAAATTCCTCGAGCAAATTAAGGTCATACTCAAAACATAACTGTTTTTAATGACGTTTCGAAAGTTAATGCACTATCGTTTTCAACTTGTTTGGTCATTTACGAAAAATTCTACGATGAAAAAATTCACATTAACTTTTTTTCAGTAGCACTCACTGAAAAACCATTCTTCATCTCTGCCATGTCAAAGCGTTCTTTACTTCCGCCCTCAAGATTAATAGCTGGCTCAGGTTAGTTCGCATTTTACGTACAGATCAGAGGGAAATCGAGACTTACGACGTTTTTCAAGTGAGTTACCGGATGATAGGAGGCGAAATTTTTGACGGATTAATTTTCAAATTTAATTATTTAAAAAAACAGATTTTTGTTTTTTGTGAGCAAAAGATCATGTTCCGCAAACCAACCTCTTCAGAGCGCATCTTCAGATTTGCTCCGACATATCAGACTCGCTCTGAAGAAATGACTTACGAAACGTCAACCAAAGCACGGGGACCGCGACATAACCCGGAAATCTTCAGTCATACGTAACTGTTTTACTGCTTGATAAAAGTTTTAATTCCTTTCACTACTGTCTGAATTTTGTTCAGTTTTCATCAGTTTTGTTTTCGAAAGGTGTAGAATTTATCTTCTCCATTTATCTTCTTCATTGAAAATGAGGTACGATTTCACTCTTAGAATTGGTTCTTGAAATGTGAGCGCTCAAGACATTTTTTAAAATAGTCATCTTCGATATGAAAATTAAAATTTTCAATAAAAAAATTAATAAATTTATTACTAATGATGACATCCTTTTATGAAAAAGGATGCCGATATGGAGTACTTTTAAAGCGATACTAAATTTTCGTGTAACAATTTTAAAAACAGCAAAAGGTCTTTCGTCATGTTTTTTTTTGATTTTTGTGTAAATTTTTATAAAAACAATATTTTGCTTTTTTAAAGCACATATCACTTTTTTACCTTATTCATCTTATCATTAATAGCAGAAATGACGAATTGTATCCGCATATATTCATTTATGTGTTCATCAAAATCGGATTTAAGTAAAACGAATTCGCTTAGTGTTTATACAAAAAAAGAATAATTTACAGCAGTCTAAAAAGTTGTCTTTGTTTTTATTAAAATTCCTTAGTAGTATTTCGTTTTTAATTACATTAAATTCGCTGATTTTTTGTTAATTAAAAAGAAGGGTCGACTTTTAAAATAAATATGTCAATTTATTCTATATTAATAATCTCAGAAACGAAAGCCTTTTGAAATGTTTGTAATTACCACCAGCCACGCTAACCGTCAGCGTAACTATGAAATGAGCGTAAGGATCATTACATTCAACTCAAACTTGTTAAAATTGCAAATATCACGTCTTGAGTTATAACATACAAAGTTAAATTAAATGGATCCGTTCTTTTGTTGATGGAATTCAGTTTTTTCGCAAAAAAGGCACCGTGACCGAATCCAAAATATTGATATAATATTCTCGTTATTTGAAATTTCGATAATTCCAGCGAAAGCTCGACTGAACACAATGACGAGTTTAACCCGAACGGTGACTGTTTGGAGCGTTTTTAAAAAATGTAATTTTTTCGGTTTGGTTGGAAAGTCTGCCCTGTGTGTAATTACGTATTCGACGCCAAAACAAGATTCCATGAGACCTGCTCGACATGATTTTCGACATTATATCATAGCTGTATTACAGTTTCCAATTAGAGCGAAGCTTTGCTCACTAGTGATAATACTGATAATGAAAATGTTCAATTGGCACGAGAAAACAATGAGTGCAGTGGGTCTAATTGATGGTCAAACCAAAACAAATGTCGTGGATTTGCTAAGTGCGTCGTATTTTAAGAGTGGCGGAATTGGCATTACCTCTTGGAGTTGGTCGAGCGTGATCCGTCGGTTCGTACGAGTTCAGGAAGGCCAAGACAGGTCCAGAGGAACGGCAGCTACATGGCCCGTACGATCCTTGAGGCCGAGGAGAAAGCAGAAAGGAGCGAAAATCTGCAGCAACTCACGGGCACAGAACACTGTGGTCATAGCACATAAAGCACACTATAAGAATTCCCAAGTCGCGTAGATTGAGTAAATTAGGAAACGGCACCTACGCATTTGTCAGTTTTTATTGGTAAAGTCACAGTTTGCACTCTTCACTGTTAATTACGCGCGGTGTGTGTTGGTGTCGATGTTTTCGATCAGACTGGAACCAGACTTACTGTCGACTTCCACTTGGTTAGTTACTCCCATACACTCAGTCGAAGACGATTTCACAATTTTCAACTGATTTACCGAATCAAAAACAGACCGGCACCATCGTCGGACATGAAGCCACCTTCGTACTGAGCACTATATTAATTGCACTAATATGGCGATAAGTAGTCTAAGCCACTTTTTTTTGAAACGCACATCGACCATACATTCATATTAGCATATATAAGGTGCCTTCAGATAAATCAGATCCCATTGGTACGACTATCTCACAAAGACTTGATTGGTCGTTCTTTTACATGGAATGGCGGAGTTACACGCCATTTTTATCGACAACTGCTCTACTCTTATTCACTTTTCTGAGAAAATTGTTCACGTCCGTTAGACGAACAATTTACTTACCTGCACTCTAAATTCATGTCGAGGAGCAGTTACGAGTATCTCCGCTTTATAAAAATCATATTTATAACACCTCATAAACACTAGAGTCGCTGTAGGGTGCCACTACACCGGAAATGATTTCAAAGGATGTTGTAAAATTTTTGTTACGGTTGTTCATTTTATTGGCACCTGAAAGAATCAATGAAAACTCGGTACCGATTTTAGTTAGAGGACGTCAATGGCGTTACCGACAATTCGCGCCTTTGGGTAGCAATAGTTTTTAACATCCGGAATATTTAGCAATTCATTACCCGTTAATTTTTGAACTCGTTTCAATAAAATGTCATTTTCAATACTTTTGTATTTACAAACTTCTGAAAGATTCATTTCAACAGAGATTCGTCATTAATAAAAATGAGCGACTTTGATTGCAGTTCTTTTGTATAAAATATATTTAAATGATGGTAATTATACTACTTAACGTCAATCAAAGTTACAGCAATAGCAAAAAAATGGGGGAAAACCTCCTGCGGCCATGTCTGATATCTTGATATTAAAGATTAAATTTCAAGGTACGTATGCAACCAATAAAACTTACTCCACTTACGTCACATTGGAATGAGGTAAAATAGGTCCGCAACTTCAATGGAAATCTTAAAAATTACATGTTACATGTTACATGTTGTGTCATCTTACACGAGGTGTAAGATGACACAAATTTCAATACAAGTCAATTCTGACATTTTTATGACAAAATCTTGGAGCAAGGTGCTAGTCAAATTCAGAAAAAGCTTTGCGCTTGTGATTAACTTAACATTTATCCTGTTGGTAGACAATGTTTAACAGACCATAGTATATCCTCGGTTAAAATCTCCCAAAACCTCAAGCAAATGTTGAAATTCGTGTAAACCACTTGATTTGTCTTCTTTCAGGTTTTCTTTTAAAAAGAAATAGCAGGTATGGGATTTATTTTAAGAAAAATATATGCCGCAGTTAACAAGTTAACAGAAACTTTCGTTTGTTTCTTAACAACATATATCTGAAATTTGAAAGTGCATTTTGTATTGGTAGAGGAACTGGATCTGTCGTTCATATTTAGCAACAGCAAGTTGTATCTACATACCTACCTTTACTGCGATGAAAGTGCTAACATTTTTACTCAGTTCTTTTACGGGGTATATCCCACATCTGATGGGATTCTGGAGATCATGTAATAAATTTGAAATTAAAGTGTGTTATAGAAAACAAGAAAATATGTTATCATTGCGCCAATTTGCTATCTTAATTAATTTCGCTGTTATCGTTGATTAAAAATCTGATANNCCAGTTCAAATAATTTTTTCCAATCCAGTCTCGACGTTTACGAGCCTTTTTTGATTTTATTGAAAGCTTCGTCCTACCAACTAATTAACATGTTACTGAAGGTGACGTACTTGCAATAAAATATTGATAACTTGATTGGGAAATTTTCCATAGCTACTCCAATAAAAAGTATTAAATTTAATTATAGTTTAAAACTAATGTTATATCATTTTTACATTGTGCCGCTCCTGCAGCGACTGTAGTCACACTGGACTTTCACGACAAAATTTGGCTTTAAAAGATTCATTTGCATTTGATTTAACGGCAATATGTGAGCGAAAATTTAAAAAAGAGAGTAAGTTATGGCCCAATACAGAATATCAAATATTTCATCATTTTAAAAGAAAAACATTGAGCTTTTACGAAACCATTTAATTAATACTTTGCTATTCTATGGCTTAAAATGTTACACAGTTGCAAGAGTCTAAATTTTATTCATTACTTACTACTTATCATGAATGTTCAATGGAAATGTATTTTTTCTAATTACATCTTAATGTATGAAAAGAAAGTCACTCATAATTATTGTTAAATTCGTTTCTGTACCTATTACGAAGTTGAGTTTTTGTTAAATTGCATTATTTAATTTAGCTTTATTGTTTTAACCAAAATTCAATACATTTACAACTTGCAATCAATAAGTTTTTCAATCAGAGACGGTTTAAATACGATGGCATACGTCTGAACTCATTACGTTTTTAACTTGCCTTTGACAGTTATGACAGTTATTCATAACTATGAATATTATGAGCAGAAATACAAACTGTTTATGAGAAAGAACAAAAAAACAAAACATGTAATTAGGGGAGCGACGGGTAATTAGCAACTGTGGGTAATTACATTACAGCACCTGGTGTGCCATCATTTGAGTAATTCCTAGCACTAAGAAGTGTTGACATGAACCTAATCGTTGTGTAGAAACCTACAATTGGTGCATTCGTGCTGCAACAGTTGACAATAATTTTAAGCAGCTCAGTCGTATATAGTTTTCGAAGTGTTTGTTAAAGGTAAGTGATATTCAAAACAAGTATCTTGAAAAGTGGGTGAATACACAAATTGTGGATTTGAAAAACTTGACAACTATGTGTGATTTCTGCAAATAACAGTTATGTTTCCAATTTCCTCACATAAGTTCTCCATTACCCGGGTAATGGTGAACGGTTTACATTTAATTGTAGTTTTTTATTGGTATTTGTAAAGCTTTATAGCTTTTTTGATGCAGTACTGTTCTTAACTGCTTAAATCATTAATGTGTTAATTTCAGTGCAGAATGTATTTTTATATTTTTTCTTGTGTTCCTGATTACTCGTTGCTCCCCTAATATAAAATACGAATTATTTATATGGGGTATTCATTTAAAAAGTGCATCAAGTCGCCTTTGACTTCTTGATAGACGAAGATGTCACAAGAAACGGATGTGTTCTCTTTGTCTATCAAAAAATCAAAGGCAACTTGATGCAC
>QDEB01029226.1:0-11456 GCA_004193795.1 Asbolus verrucosus | reverse complement strand
CACCTTCGATTTTTTCACATGATGCTCAACATTTACCTGTTTAAGGTAAGCACAAACTTCTGCCAAAGTTCTCAATACAAAGGTTTTCTTTCGTTACCAACGAGATTTTGTTCTTTTCTTGCCAATGGCAGAAACATGAATAAACCTTCTCGTAAGCAACTTTAGATTTCAAGGGGCAACAATTTTTCTGTAATAACTTCCCTTTCTCTAGAATATTTTCAGGAACTTGATTTGAATTTTCTATTTTCGTTTATAAAATAAACAACATTTCCATACCGACTCATAACCAACGTAGTTGACCAACAAAAAAAATTTTGAATAACACTCTTGCGAAAACGCTTAAAGTTCTCGGGTGTCGATGCAACTCGACTTCGTCTCGTTGCATAGTGACACCCTCGAACTTTAAGCTTATGTTTTTGCACTTGTATTATTAATAACTATTTAAAATTTCAATACAGATCAAGTTTACATACTTGAACCTAATAAATAACACCCCACTTTAAACAGTATTTGACAAAAATATTTTTTTCTCTAGGTGCACTCAATTCAAGATCTGTTTTTTTTTTTACCCCAAAACATTTAAAATATTTTTTTTACTTGATAAGTTAAATGTCTTAAACGCTTGTAACATTTTGTATTACAATTTACAAATCGCCGAAACTAACCTTACTGCTTTGGGTTACAAACAGAAATAAAAGAATTTTTTCTGGTTTTCTAAATTAAACTATCCTTATTAGGAATTTCTAAGTAAATCATATAGATAATGGTAATTTTATAAATAAATAATCTAATCAGCAACACCCTATGGTGGGGAAAATTTTTCCCAGAACTGAAAACATTAATAGCATTTTTCTGATATGTATGTAATTAAAGCATAAGATATTTGCGTATAGAAACTACCTGTCGGAATAATTCCGCAGTCCACAGTCCAGATTCAACGATATACGTGATCGACTGGACGAGGAAGTTTTAGAGCTACTGGAATAGGTATTTGCACGAATTGGACCAGGCAAATTTTATTACTTATACGCATTTTTAGAGGAAAAAGGCTATAATTAGATGTTCGTGCTAGTTTTTTAAAACAATATATTTATTGGGAGGGATAACGTTACTTTGACCACCTCGAAAATTATTCTAAATATTCCTGGTACCAAGCGGGCGCAAAATGTAGGGTTACTAGCGCCAGCTTGAGGTAGATTGATATTACCAGCGCTAGCTTTTGAGTTGACCATGATAAGCGGAAGTAATCAAGGTAACGCATCCGGACTTTGCCGCTACTATTTTAAATTAACTTGCTTTTTGTTATTTCATCCATCACATGGTTATCTAATTTGAAATCAAAAGATGGTTCATTCGGCAACTAAGTGTTCATGAGGACGTTTTCGACAAAATTGTCTTTTAATTACCGTCTGGCATTTATTATTTTTCCGACCGATGGCCTAATATCAATTTTATTAACACGTGTTTGCAAGTTCTGTACTGGTAAAACAATGGGCTACCTTTTCGCCGACTTCTTGGCTGGTAAGTTTCAAAAGTGTTTTAGGGCGATTTTTAAGTAACGTGTGAAGTTTATACTGAATCGTAACAGTATATTTTACGTGATCAAAAATGATCATCGGAATTAACACTCGTGGTACCGAAATATTTCTTCCCAGTTTATACCAAAATAGGTCATATTTGACCCGTCATTAAAAACAGCCACAGCAAATAAATATTAAATGAGAAACTTAAGTTTATTTAATAATATTGGTGACATAAAGGTATTATATTAATAAATTTCATTCAAATAAACCTTAAATCTAAATTTAAAAAAAATCTTTTTTGACGTTTGTGCATTTAGTCATCTGTATTCTGAAGATAATTTTTTCTGTAATTTTATTTGTCAAAAAATGCTTTTGGGTATTACTACTTATTAAGGTTCCCATCTTCTTCCTTTAGGCAATATTCGCAGTAAACTTTTTTTATTGTACAGTTTGATTTTTGCATGAAAATTTGTAACATTTGTTACATTTTGTGAAGTGTTTTATGTCGTTTCCACGGCACAAATAACACCGTCTTCTTTTTGTGTTGCCCTTCTTTGAATATTATCCTTCATCAATTCGTCAGAAAGTTTTTCCAAAAAATATTTTTTTCAGCTTCGTTCCTTCGTACCTTCGAATTCCTCCATGTTACTGTGAAAATTTCATGGTCCTTAAAATGACAACCCATGTCTAAATAATTCATAAATAATCTAAATGCGCTCAGCTTGTACATCTCTTTTAAGAATATTCCTTTATAATTTTGTCCAGCATATCGAATTTGGTTTTACTGTATTCCAGAATTGTTTCTGGTTTAAAGTTGTGTTCTTTTCCTGATATTTCATCTTCGTGATGCAGAGTCGATAAGAGGACGACAATGTTTTTAGTTCTTTTAGAGGTATAAGAAACTAAAGTGGTTTCTTTAGTAAAGAAAAACAAAGAAGAATATAAAGTTTTTAACGAAGTTTTTATTAAACACTTGGGAAGGTCTTTTTTATTTTTTCTGACTATTCCAAGTAAAGTTAGTTTTTTAGTTAAGAGAAATTCTCCCAAAGCGATATCTGTGAAAAAGTTATCTGTTGTGAGTGTAATTTTAGTAAAAAATAAAAAATTATTTCTTTTCTAAAAAACTTCAATAAAACCTTCAGTTCACCTTGAATCTTTCTTTTAGTTAGAGTTAAAACTACCTTTGATTCTGTTTCTGTAGTTCACGACATTTCGAAATATCAGTAAATGAAAATTATCTAACTGCCTCATTTGAGGGAGGGACTGTAACTCTTTTTATAATAAACAAAAATTCATATAAAAGATTGCCCTTGTTTTTTCATATTAAGGTCTCCTAAACTATGCTATGAATGCTCTGTATTTTATAATCAATAGAGCCATCTGTATTTGAAATTCGACAACATACGAACAAACTGGGTTTTGAATCAATGCCCTGGAAATTTTTCCACCTTTTTCTACCATAATTTCTGAGCAATTCTGAATAGATGGTGTGCCATTTCTTGAAAGCCAGAAAAAATGCAGAGTATGATAAAGTGTATTAATGTAAATAATAATTTACAAAAACTCATTACATTTTTATATTAGTTTATGTTTCAAGCCCTAAAGTTTGAAAAAAGAAATTTGTTTATTCAAAAGTTTTCAGTATAAAAATGGGAGTACATTTGATCTTTATCCATACTTTATCCTGTTTACAGACGTCACTCATAAAAATCTTACATTTTTATTAATTTAATTTTTAAAATCGTTGTTTTAGTTATTTTTTAAATAAATTACATCTGGCTGCATGTTTTTCCAACAAAGAAAGTTTCAATCTAATTGTTATGGTTACTACGGAGATTGTTCAACAGTTCTGTCAGTTACGTGTAGTTTATCGTCGTTTTATCAGTAAAGTGTTTATTTTAAACAATCCTTTCAAAAATATTCAGATGTGCATCTGGTATTTGAAACTGTTAGGCCTAACCATTTTCAAGCTTTAAAGTATCTCAATAGGCCGGCTCCACACCCTAATGTGTTTCAAAGACTCGACCAAACAATGAGAGAAACTGGAAAAACACCATCCCATCGGAAAGATCTCGTACTAAGAAAACTCGTACGTTGGAAGAGGCAATGTCAGAAGAAGTGAATGAAAATCCGAATATTAACACTCGCAAACTTGCTTACAATTTACATGTGAACAGCAGCCTTATTCATAGAATACTGAAGCAAGAAAAGTATCATTACACCAAAGTTCAGGCATTAACAAGAAGCGATTTTCCCCAAGAGTTAACTTCTGCCGATGCTTGAACAGCAAGTGGAACATGATGTAAATTTTATATGAAAAATTTTATCGGAGGATCAGTCAATTTTTACAAGGAACGGAATTTTTAAGAGTCACAACTATCATTATTGGTCTATAGAGAATCTTAAAGTTTTTCGTGCAAAAGGATATACCTGCACCAATTTTCTGTTAACTTGTGGTGTGATATATTGGATAGGCATTTGTTTGGACCAATGATTATGCCAAATTGTTTGAACCATGTGGGATTTTTGAACTTTTTAAATAATCAATTTCAAGACTTCATTAACATTTTACCTCTCGTCATTATAAGGAATACATGGTTGTAAATAGTACTTCGATTCACTATTCTATGCTATAATGCTTAGGTAGATTGTCACAATGAACGCCAGTATTAATAAAATCGTTGCTATGAATACAGTCTATCAACAATATCCTGTGTATTCCTGATTGTGTAAGTGCATACAAACTGTTGCTGAATTTCTTTCGATAAAAGTCCTTGTATCTCGGAATTAAAATAACCAAATATATATAGATAATTTGTCCTAAATATTCTGCAAATGCATAAAAATAACAATTTCACTCACGTGATTTGAAGCAATGAACTTACGCTACATTTCAAATTCTCGCTAATTAGGACAATGTTAAAATTATCGTCACTCATTATATTATAAATGATAATTTTTTATTATTCAACTCATACTGTATTTAATAATAACAAAATGAAATGTTTTTGTTTTGCAGACATTATGTAATTCATACTCACTAAACAACTTAAGAGAAGATACAGTTTACAAAATTCGCTTGTGGAGTGTTTCATTTTCAAAGATGGATGTTCTATGCAGCAATATATCAGAAATTAAAACCTCAAAGAAAAATATTGACCCATCACCCGTCAGGCAGATCTTTACTGATAATTTAATACTAAAAGGAAATACATATGAAGCAGTAGTTAAGTGGGAGCCAAATGAAAGTAAGTTACATTATTTACATAATATTATGATCGAAAAGATTTCGTTTTCAATAACAATCAGCTAAAATTCATTTGTTATGAATTTTGGTATTTCAGAATTCTTAAATCATTAAATTTTATGCTTGCACTTCGACTTTTTTTGTTGTTCCAGTTTGATAAGTTTCATTTAAAATAAAAATAAATAGTGAATCTTGACTTAATTTGATTTTTGTATGTGATACTGAAGACTTAAAATAATTATTTTTTCGGTTGAGTCCTAATTCTAAAAGATGGGCCCGTTTGATAATTAAAATTTTCTTTAATTCACACTCATCTTGAATATGGAATATTAACCTGGGGTCACTCTCCGTGTCTGCTGGCACTCTTTAAATTGCATTAAGAAAACTTAGTTATCGCGATGACTACCGATTTCTTTTCACAGAATTGAGCATTCTTACTCTGCGTTCTTGAAGCATTGTGTTTGAAGCATTTAATGTGTAATTTTGATTCCTATAAGCCGCTAACTTCATTATATGATTATAGTTGTCGAACTAAAGATATATGTATAAAATATTTTAGACTGAATAAATCTCAAAATGCACTGAACTATTAATTACTGCATAAAGATTTTTAATACTTCCAACTGATATCCAATATCTAAATGGTAATACCTAATTAAAATGTGTAAAAGACTATCTTATTAAGAAGTCTTTCTACTCTATTGAGGAATATTTAACCAGTGATTTTCAATTGGAAATATAAAGTCGACCTTAGCAATGTATTTAATTATCCTTTGTGGCATGTATTTTGGCACAAACAAAGCCATTATTATTATTATTAGTTTTAATATGTTATTGCTTTCTATTATTGTATTGTAATAACTAACAGGTCTAAATATTAATCTAATTAGCATTAGCATTTCTCTATTTATCTGACCTGTGTGAATACTTTGTATTTTAGCATAAATATAAATTATTATTATTATTATTATTATTATTTTGCAGTAATATATATTTATTAATGTCTGTTAGATTCATTTAACGTTACAAAGTTTAAAATTTTTAATTAAGTTTAATTTAATAAGCAGTAGACTGGAGAAATATTTTTATTGGCTACTTAAAACATACATAAATATCTCTTTTTGTCCCCAGTAATTCAATCTCATTCAAAGAGTAAAATTAACACGTCCAATTGTACATGAAACATTGAAAAGACAAAATAAAACCTGTAATTAACGAAAATGACAATATTTCAATTATATTAAAAGCACAAAGAAATAAAAATATATTCATTAATAGCGATTTTTTTATTCAAATGTGTTATTCGTGTTTCACGTAACAATTCAAATAAGGACAAAGAAAGTTAATCGTTTGTGTCGTATTTGATGTTTTTTTTTTGTTTGAAGTTAAATGAGAAATAAAATCTAAAATATCTCAGAATGTGTTAATAACCAAATGGCCTTAATTTATTATGGTTTTTTGGGTTTTTATAAAATATGTAGTTCTAAACCTCGTTTCAATACTATAAAATTTGTTTATTGTATAAAACCGCCTGCAAATTAGTTATATACCTACCCATTAGTAACTGATAATAAAGAAAATGATAAATATGTTGCGCTCAAAATAATTTAAGAATCCAGAAGTGCAGATGTTAATTTTATATTTAATAAATTATGTTGAAAATTTTATTCCCTATATATACCGTCTTAAAGCCCACATTACCAGCTTTAAAATGACACTTCACTTTCAAAAATATCTGAAAGGACATTTTTTATATATTTTTTTATATCTCGAAACACGTGATTATCATAGGGCATCTTTGAATATATATCAAGCTGTAACTTGGAAACACCGTATAGTTACTGACTAAAATACTACATCCTAATATCTTTTTATAAGAGCGAAAAATAAACTAAGTTTCATCAAAATGGTGATATAGTTGGAGACGAAATTAAAAAGACACTCTCAGTTTGTTGTTTTGTAAAAATGGTTTTTTTGACAGGCTGCGGCATGGATATTTATACCATATTTTTATTTATACCATATATTTATTATACGTAGCACAAATCTAAGAGCTGTCCTTTTAATTTCGTTCCCAACCGTGCAAACCATTCTTGATTTGATATGGAATGACGCAATATTTTATGAAATTAATTTATGATAAGTCGTACTTATATAAATTTAAGTAATTTCCAAAACACTGGAAGATAAACAAAATCAAATGAATTAATAAAGTGAACATAAAACCGAAAAACTGAAGGACTGCATTTTAAAATATATACTGTTTAAGTGTAAAATATTTGAAATAGTTTAATGAAAAAGTAGCTGTTGATTTGTTCATTACTAGTATTAATAAAATTCAGTCCATAAATTTAATATTTGTTTTATTCAATTTAAAACGTGTGAGATCAAGAAGAGATAGATGGGTAGATATAAAACAAATTTTAACTTGGGAAATTTATATATGTATTTTCGTAGTATCACGTATTTCTGAAACCTAAAAATTGATTTTAAATAGACTAAAGCAATTTTTTCAAAGCCGTTGGGCCTTCTATTAGTGCATATATTAGTGCAAGATTCCCTTAACACAAATTGTTTAACTTGTCTACAAAATTTTGTTGTGTTAAGTAAAATAGTTTCTATGATGTTAGAGACTCAAGAAATGTTTTCTAGGAGACCAACAAAGAGAGGAAATAAAATCGAAGTTTACATTTGCATATGTACGTATTTTATATTGAAAATCCAAGAAATGAACTAACATAATCCATTCATAAAAAAAATGCAAATTACTTAATTATTATTCCATAAAAATACATCTAGTTAAGATATATACCCAGGAATCGTCAATGATTAAACGTGGCCATTTCATGAAATAATGAAAAGATATTAGATTTGATACTCAGCTTTTAAGTGATTGCGAATGCATGCATTAAAATTTTTTCAGTTGTTTTAGCAACAGTACCATTTGATCAATAACAGTGGCGTGTAACAAAAATTTTATTTTATTATTTTAGGAAAGCATGTGCAATCGTGGCTAATAATGTTCCATTCTATAATGATATCTCTTTGTTTGCGATAATGTAAGACAGAATTATCGAATTTTGAAAAGATTTATTTGACAGCTATCAAAAGAAAAATATGACACAGACCACTATTTAAACGTCAACTGTAGTTGTAATATTAGAAAGATGACAAAAGCTAAGAATTGATTCAAAAAAAGTGCACGGCATGTTTAATCATTAACGATGACTGTTTACTGATTTATTAGCATATTACATGCCTTAACGAGGTATGAACATTGTCATTATGTGGGTCAGTATTGATCAAGAGATGGGAACAATTTTAACAATAACATTTTGTAACATAGGATATCTAAAATTAACGAAAATAGAATTATATAAGCTTCAAAATTATTAAACTATTTTAAAACTGTAGTGCTCTTTATCGAATATTTTGATAGCGTAAAGTGACGTATCCTAGCAAATGCAGATAATCGTTACTAAAAAAAGTGTCAGTAAAAAATATCAAAAAGATGGCGTCACTAATATCAACAAAATTTCGTCTTGATTCTTCAAAGAGTTTAAAAGATTACGTGGAGCTAAAAAATGTCACAAACAGAGAGAACGACAAATCTATCTATATAATCGTAATTTCTACCTCTTGAAACACAAAAAAAAACATTTGATGATGGTCGAGAAATCATTACATTACAATTATCAATTTTAGCTTCAAAGTCTATGGATAAGCCATATATTATAAATTATCAAATACGATTTTTTTGAATCTAATGTAAGAAGAGCTTGATAAATATTTTTTTTTACTAGGTAGACTCATGTCTGACATAAAAATTAAAACAACATAAATTATAACACTAACTGTAATATCCTTTTGAAATGACATCAACAAGCAACTGTAACATTATAAGAAATCTGTTATCTTAAAACTACAAACTTTTCGTTATATATTTCATTTTCACTTTTTTTAATGTTGATGTTTATGGTTACTGCTTTTTGTTAAATTATTGTAAAAATGTGATTCGTGTATCTTTTTTAGTATTAATAAATTTACTTACCCTAACATTTGTGCTACGTTTTGGTTTGTATTTAACATTTCTATTTTGTTTTCAGATTTTTCTTGCTACTATGATCTCATATGGTTTGAGGAAGAAACAACATATGTTGAGAACATTGATATTGTAAGTACATTAAGGAAATTAAGTACTATACAGTGGTATGATGACATAAAGGAAAATTCTCCTCTAGTGGTTGCATAAGTACTTAAAGGTTTTCAGGGGATGACTGTCCAGTAGAAAGGTTTTCGTTATTATGAAAATAACAGTAAACATAAAGAAATGTGAACGGCTTCAATTCCATTATGTCATTAAGGGCCGATTTCATAATCTAAACGTTAATGACGGATTAACTAATTGTGGAATTAAATTTATTACCAAATTAAAAATCCTTTTAAGCAATACAATTTCATAATACATTAGGTAATGCTCCATTAAATAAAAATATAGTTCAGTTGGTATTGCTCAGTTCATTTGTTGGTCGAATTACCTTGATAATTTGAATTTTTTCATATTTATGTATTTTATGTTATGTTATCTGTTAAGATGTGCTTATTAATAAATATAGACAACATAGGAGAAAGAAGTTCCTTTGAAAACATAGNNAACATAGAATCTCAGAAAAAAAAACAGGAAAATTAACTGAAGACTTCGAAGCAACAGATGATGGCCCAAGCAGGAGAACTTCATGGAGTAAGTATACTCCAAAAAAAAATTAAGATCACTCATGACAAAAAAACTGAGAATAGAATTTTATAAGAAGTCTACAGCAAAGGAATATTACAAAAAGAAAATCGAACTTATACAAGAAGAAATTAAAAAAAGCAAACTGGAACAAGAAAACATTAAAATGAAGAGTGCAAAAGACTTGGAAGAAAAATATTATCTTCAACTCTGACACGGAGGCCACGAGAATTACAAGATCTTTGGAAAAAGTCCATTTCGTCGTGAGTCTCCAAATAATTTTTTCGGCTTCTAGAATTCGGAGGTCTCCGCATACACCTAATATTATGAAGAACTGCTTTCAATTATTCTATTCATAACTCTTTTTGTAACTTGCACACCTTCTATATGATAGGAATATTTACTATAACCCACACCAACAGAACAATTCTTTTAGTAGCTACTTCAATTTATTTTAGGTTAGAAATACACTAATGATGACCTTACATATCTCTAATGATTCGAAAATGACGGATTAAAGATAATGCTCCATTAAAATTTAATTCCTTTAAATCCAATACATAATAAAACCAAAAATAAATTTAACTAACTCATTTGAACTTCACCCTAATCCTAATAAAATAATTAAGAAAATGTAAAACCGAAAAGACTTAATATACAAAATTAAGTTTCCAACTACTTATAAACAAAAACATCTTAAATACTAATTAATAACATTTATTTTTATAAACCCAAAACATATGTAATAAGACCGAAAAAAAATTTAACTTATTCAAACTTCATCCTAACCCAAATATCAACTTAATTACCTAAATATTACTCTTGCAAGTTTCCGATAGCCATTAAATTATTAAGTTCTTCAATGTTGTCAATTAAACAAAAAGTTGGCTTACTGCATGAACAGTGCAGATAAATAGATACTCGAAACTGATTTTCGTCGAAAAATTGCGCTTCATATTCACTAATATTCATTTGCATTTCTTTTTTTTTTTTTTTTGTTCTTCGATTATGTGGTTGAGATACCGAAGATCTTTCCTTCATTTTCACCGATCAATTTGTCCCCCGGTTGCATTTTATGATCACAGTGTAACACGTACCCACATGATCGGGTACTTGAGATTAATTCCCGGACTTTCCGCACATTGATATTTCTATGATTGACGCAAGTTGATCCGAAGAATTTAATTAGGGCGTTTTCTGCTTCACTTACGGGCACTTTTAATGCTCGTGGGCAAGGAACCCTGACAATGAAATTATCCATTTTAATAAATAATAATTACACATCTGCTGTGGATGTGGACAAAATAGCTGGCTAAATCGCAACGCAACACGCAACCCTGGCAACCCAGGTAATCCAATTTAATGAAAAAAAGCCTGGAAATCGGAGTGTGTGAATCTTTAAACTCAATGGATCTTTGAAATTGATTTAATTGATTTGATCTGGGTCCAGAATCTGTACCTAATATTAGCGCACTCGTATTATTTTGCACGCATTTTCATGTGAAATGACAATTCGAATTATATATGCAAGTTTGTAACACGTAAAGCAGGGTCGTGACTATTTGGTGGTCTATATGTTAAAGTGCAAGGGGCAGATTAGAAATCTGCACTAGGGTTAGAGCAGTTAAAAAATCCGCTAGTCCTTAGTTCGCTAGATGGCAGCATTTGGGCCTCAAATCACTTCTTAAAATTTTGAAAGCTAATAACTCAGGCACTAAGTAACCGATTTTGATTTCCTTTTTTTTTATTTGCCTCCATTCGATGTTTGTGACAAATTGACAAAATTTCATCGTGTTATCTTAATTAGTAATGAGTTATATTGCCCATTAACGAACTTAGATCTACGAATTTGACAAATAATCCGTACACAAAATTTGAACTCTATAGGTCAAAGCGTTCTCAAGTTATCGACGTGACGTGACCAGACCTGAAGGGAAGCGAGCGAGCGAGCGAC
>QDEB01029210.1:0-16103 GCA_004193795.1 Asbolus verrucosus | reverse complement strand
TTAGACAGTATAAACTATTATTTCTTATAATTATATGACAACAATCGAACTAAAAAAAAATATTTCAGGCATTAGATATAAAAAAGCTCTAATTTCATGTTATTTTGCAATTTTGTTGAAAATTTATTAAATTAGTAAATAACGTATTGCAACTTAATAGAAATTATTTTACATATGTGTCTGATCGTAAGTTAGGACCATTATAATTATTAATAATAGATATAATATAGATAATATGGTAAATGTATTCGAGTATTCCTTAGCGCACGAGCATTAGCGAGAATTAGCGCACGAGCATTAGCAAGCGCCTAAGTTATTAGCTTTCAAAATTTTTAGATTTATAAACAATGGGGACTTCTATATTTTTCCAAATTCAATTACAAACTTTCCTATATAATTCGAATTGTCATTTCACATGAAAATACGTGCAAAAAAAATGCGAGTGCGCTAATATTAGGTGCAGATTCTGCACCCAGATTAAATAAATTACATCAGTTTCAAAGATCCACACAAATCAAAGATCCACCGAGTATAAAGATCCACAGGCTCCGACTTCCAGGCTTTTTAATTTTATTTTTTTAGACCAACTGAAGCTTGTGATTGAAAGTCTGTTTGAATGATGTTTTCTTGTTTATTTCGTGAGCATCTACTAAAAAAAACTTAACACCCGCGAATTTACTTTTTCTGTTACTAAAAGGTGTCTCCTCTTTTCACCATATATCTGACAAACCAAAGGAGACAAGAAAACCATCAAATTGCTGCGTGACTTCCACTCAAGTGGTGGGGCAGTAGGACATTTTACCGACTTCCCCGACGTGACTCTCTCCCGAGTTTACCCTATATCTTGAATGCTTTTGGCAGATAATTTATGAAACACTTTTGCAATATCATTTCCATTTTCGCCCTCAGCACATTATTTTTCACATCTTTGATTTTTAATTATTTTTCCACTTTTCCAGATGATTTTATCAATAAACTTAATTAATTTCGTAATAACAATTAGGCGTCCTTTAAACTAATAGCTTTCATGATCTTGTGTCTTTGTTTTATTTTACCACTTGCTTCGTTTGGTATTTCACTTTCACGGTCCATTTTTTTCTTAAGTTCTAATGCTCATTCCAAAGGTCTGTCAGTATGTTGCTTAGTTACGACTATATCTGTCTTTTTTTTTTTTTTTTGTGTAACCTACATAACCCTATCTTTTTCTATTTTTACATTTTACTGCTGCTCATCGGTGAGACGCATAATAGGAAGCAAATCAGTTTTTTTCGTTTTCTTAGGTAATGTTCGATTTTTCATAAACGAGAAGGTCCGCATAATATGTCTTGTGGTAAAAATCACAATATTCCTTGGAGGGGTGTAATAAAAATACATCCAGCGAACACCGCAATCTGTTTAGTAATCACGCCGCCATGTAGGTACTGTCCATCAAGACGCAGATCACGCACGCAGATGGAAATCCTCGGCATGATTCGATTCTGATGACCGTTCCGTCGTCTTTTGTAGTGAGATTGGTGCGTATTGTTCAGACACCGATACCATTTTTACTCCGCGTATTGTGTTCCCGACGTTCCCTCCGTCGTCCGGTTTCCCATTTCGGCGGAGAAAAACCATTTATCTGCTTAACTGGATTTCAATCATAGTCAAAAACCGGTGATTTATAGTTTTGCACAATTAATACGACTCGCTATTTTAACTTTTCGGGAGTGATTTATTAAGTGGCAACGCGAAAAAATGGTCGCATGCATTCGCAGGCTTATTGCCAAAGTTGTGAATTATGGTTCCAGTAGGCTCATTAAACAAGCTTACGTGATTTAAGACGGCCATTTACAATTTTCGCTGCGAAGTGTTCAGTCGGAGCTACCGGCCGAAAATAATATCACGGTCAAGTTCGAGGGACTCTTAATTGGGTGGTGTGAAATCCGATGTTATCGGAGCGTAGCAGTGGTCGGGAGTGCACCACCTGCTAAGATACGTCTAATAAATCCATCAGCCTCTAACCGGGTGTCGACGCGATATCTCGACTACTAACCCCACTTACCGGCAACAAATCACCCTGATATGCCGCAAGGTTAACGAGAAAACAAACGGATCGCTAATGGGAGACAACTCCAGGGTCGGACCGCCTTGTTTATCAAATTGTTCATAAACAAACTCTCATTCTCATCACGAACTGATACCTAACACCGCTCGCTCGAACACTTTTGAAGCTTCAGTTTCAAAGCAGCTGCACTGCAACACGAGTAACATAAAACGTCAGGTCTTCACAGAAGAATGTTTGCAAAGTTTATGTCATTGTTCACAATCCATCGACTTGGCTTACTGACGACCGACTGAGAACTAAATAATTAATGTTTAATTTAATTTAGTTTAATTATAGTTTATATTGGTTACTTACACACAGGGTTGGCTAAAACCCTGGAACCCGGGTAACATCTCATAGATTTTCAACCGTTCACACCATCGAGACCATCATTGTGGTACCTTTTGGTGAATATTTTGATAAAAATAAATGATTTTTTTTTTTGTTTTTGACATATATAAACATTTCAATTTAAACATTTTAATGGAAATAGTTATAAGCTGTCTATTATATATAGGATAAGCATACCGGTTATTGGCACTTGGTTAATAAATTCATTCAAGAAAGGAATATGTAATTTTTTTACAGTGTTCCACAAATCTGAAATGACAACCGATTATATTGAACTTGTTGCTGGAATGAAGCGGTGCTGCACAAAGGTATGATTTTTACAATTTTTGCTAAAAACTTTCCAGAACTCTTTCTTTTCAGTTTTCTTAATTGTAGTCGACACTTTTTTCAAATTATATTGGGATTATCGCTTTCTATTTTAGTACTATTTTCACTAACCATTTGTAACCTAAAATATTTATTTCTTGCTAATTTTAATGTGCCAACTGCTAGTCTTACAATAATAGCAAAATTCAGTTATTGGTACGGTGATTTTAATACTTAAAAAGTTATTTATTAATATTTGTCTAATTATTAAATTTTGTTTCCAGATGCCAAAAACAAAACGAGATTATAAATATGAAAAAAAATATTCAGAAGACCTTCTGCAAAAAGCTTTGGATGAAATAAAAGCTGGAAAAAATAAGGTTGTTGCCAAAAAATATGGAATTCCAAGAGCCACTCCCCAGTTTCGTACGGGAAAAAAATTAAGAAGATTAGCTTTTTCGATATAAGAAGAAGAAGAAGTACTTATCTCTTGGATATTAAAAACTCAAGAAAAAGATTTTCCTATGCATAAAAACGATATGCAATCTACAGCCCAAAATTTCTTCAAAAATAGC
Source organism: Asbolus verrucosus (assembly GCA_004193795.1). Lineage (NCBI taxonomy): Eukaryota > Metazoa > Arthropoda > Insecta > Coleoptera > Tenebrionidae > Asbolus > Asbolus verrucosus. The sequence continues at coordinate 12,788 of QDEB01029210.1, read as the reverse complement.
AGTAGACTAAATCCGTTTAAAAATAACATGCCAGGTGAACGTTGATATAAGTGTTTCTTAAAAAGACACCCTACACTGACTTCAAGAACCCCTAAAGCTGTTACTAATGCTAGTGGAAACGTTGTAAAAACTGACATCCGCAAATGGTTTTGTCAAGTAGAAAACTATTAAAAAAAAGATTACTATGATATCTTAAATGACCCCTCTAGGGGATGAACCTGCCTTCCAACTATTCCCCAAATTGGGTAAAGTTGTAAACAATAAGGGAACGAAAAACGTGTATGAAATCGATCAAGGGTTTGCTAAGTATAACGGTTATGTTTACATTTTTGGCATCACGGGACGTAACTCCACCCATGCTGATTTATCCATACAAGAAGAAAGTTTCAAATAGTATTACGGATTTCATTCCTGAACATTGGGGCTTTTCATTTAGTGAAAATGGTTGGATGAAGTCCGAAATTTTTTTTGAATACATTTCAAACGTACTTCACTCTTATTTGAAGAAGAAAAATATTCAGTTTCCTGTAATACTTTTTGTTGACGGCTACAAAACACACTTAACGTTTGAAGTAAGTAAATTATCCAGTGATTTGGGAATAATTTGGTGGCTTTATTCCCGAACGCCACAAGAATTCTGCAACCTGCTGATGTCTCGTGCTGTAAACCTATTAAAACGTTTTGAAAACGTGGTGTCATGGAATAGAGACAACACAATCCCTTTGCTAATTAAATAAAAAAGATGTGGGCCTTATACTTAACAATATCTTAAAATATTTAAAACCTGACACTATTTACAAAATAAGGTTTTAAGGCATGTGCGCTGTATCCATGGAATATTAACGAAATAAATTTTTTTAAATGCTTAGGGCAAGGTAAAAATTTCCATCAAGAAGATGAAGAAACTGAAGAAACTAATCAAATATCATTAGAAACATTTAAAGAAATAGTAGATAAGCAGAATGTTGATCAAATAAAATCATCAATCGCATCAAATCAATATGAACTTTCCGAAAATTGAAATTACTTAATGAAACTTTACAAATATTTAACTCCTCTGGTTAAAGATTTCCAAATATTAGATACTGGCGATTCTGCTTACATAGAGAATGAGATATCCCTAAGTCATGGAAAGTGATTTTAGTATTAATATTACAGAAGAAAATGTGGTGAATATTATTCCAAAAGTAGAAATTCAGAATGATAATGACTATGTGCATATTACAGACAATGACTTTGAAAATCTTCAAAAGTCATTGAACTCTGGAATAATATCGAGATACAAAATAAACCAAAAACAAATATACAAGAGACAAATGTAAATTGTAGTTTAGAACAATATCTGTGTTATCCAAAAACACCAGAAACAAATGGAAAAAGGGAATCAGAAGAAATGCCATGGCTTATAACTTCTACTGGCTTTAAGCAAATTATGGAAGATAAGGAGAAGCAAAAGCAACTGAAATTAATCGAGAAAGAAAAAAGCAAAAAAGAGAGAAAGAAAAAACAATATAAAACTAATAAAAAGAAAAATGTAGAAAAAGCAACAAAAGCACGTAGAAATGATCTTCCACAAATAATTCAAAAAGAAGCTATTAAAGATAGAAATAATAAAGAGAGATCTCAGAACAATGCGTAAAGAATCTAAACGGTGTCAGCCACACCTATAATAAAGAAAGCTTAAATCAAATGCATGAGAATGACAAGAAAGATCTAGGATTAGACAGTATTGTAGTACCGAGAGGAATATGTTTTATTTGTGTAAACAGTATATAAATATTTAACATCAATTGGTATCAAATATCGGCATTGTAGGAGATGCTATCATTAAGTCATGTTTACTTAGAAAGGGACTTTTAACATCTAAATTTGTTCTACATACGTTAAAAAGACGTCGAAATAAATTTTGTATGCAATATTTTATAAAAATTAATAATTATAATGCAAAAGTATGATTATTAATGTCTTTTAATAAGAATATTTTTTATAGTACAAGTATTTCGACTTGTAATAACATTAGTGCCAATAACTAGCTAATTATGTGTCAATAATTGAACTTCATGTAATCTTGGGAATAATATTTTTTTACATGATAAAATCTATTTCTTATCAGAACACGACTAGGAGAGAGCAAAAGAATAAAATACGAGGATTTTACAACATTATTCATTGGAAACATAATCTCAGATAATGACGGTTAACGAAAATAAAATATGCTACCTCCCCCTGCTATGCTTACCCTACTATATATTATATCTATCTGCTATTTAATATTAACATAATGTGTGTTTTTGTTCCGATCAATCAAAGCTTCTAATATATTGCATGAATGAGTAAAGTGACAAATTCTAAAAAAAGACATTGAATTTAGAGATTTCTAAAACATTATCCAAAGTACTCGTATAAAGACAAATAAAAATTATTTTTAATTTGAAAAGGTGTTTACCTCAAAAATACCCGGCTCGTACTGAAAATTGAACATAGTGAAAATTTTGGATGTAGAGTACTTTTAGAGGTTACTGACCATTGCGGAATAAAACGCAACATTCGACAAGAAGAACGTAATAAGAGTGAATTTGATCAGGTATTTATGACCATAATGGCAGAGTGTTAATGTAGTTGTTATAAATTGAAAATGTCTGCACCGCAACGGCCGCAGCCATAAACTAGTCCCGAAAGCCGGCCGCAAACCTAACCTACACTGATAGCTCACATGAGAGCAGGTACAAGGGCAAAACTCGAACACCTTACCCTGTCTGGTGTTTCGGCGGTTTAGCGCAAGTTGTAACGCGGTTTACACTTTTGCATTCACGTTGAAAACGAATTATTTCCCGTGTCGGAGCCTCATCCATTCATATCCATCAATATAGGAAAGCTTCCGTCAAAGGTATTTTCATAAATCCAATATCCCAAACAAAATTACATTTGCATAATCTTCCGATTATGTCTCCTCCCCTATCCCGTTTGCGCATCCAACTCGACAAAACGAAAAAACAATCCGGCTGGAGTAAGTTTTTAATAATTCGGAAGGAAGTAAATGAGGCTGTGGTGAACTATGGCCCCGGCTCTCTGGAGGGCTGGTCTTAACAACGGACTACTAACTAATTAGTTTGGAAGCTGCGGTGTCATCGACGACGTCTTGTTAAAACTTGTTAGTGTCACCGAGTTCATGTTTGTCTTTTGTCCTGTGTGCGAAATTAAGGGTCGCTTTGTTGAAAATAATTTTGATTCTTCCAAAAGCTTCATTCAATTTGCTTTAATTAACAACGAGACGTCAAGACGAAACTGGATTTCATTTCTACCCTCTAACGCGTTCTCATAATTGCATCAGACGTGGCGGTCGGCCTTTAATGACTGATGGAGCCCTTGAGATGCCTCGTAGGATTTTGGGCCGACTCTGTAGTGTCGTCGCAACGAATTTCACTGTCAATTTGCATGGATTTCGCTAGCTGAAGTATTACACGCATCGAAAAGTCAATTTGCGAACGCCTCCAGTCACACTGGAAATGCCATCACGCTTCCGTCAGGGTTAACCTTAATGGTGGCCCGAGGTAATTCGTACAAATTTTTTACCAGTTAATTTAGGACGATTGAGTCGAGTCCTCTCGCGAAAACGAGCTTTCGGCGCACGCACGGGTCTCTTCCGAATGTTAGTGTTTGTTTTCCATTATCTACACAATGGTGTGCTGAAAGTATCTCGGTCTCTATTCAGGTGTCCTATTGTGATTAACCACTATTATCACTGCGTAACGCTGCAACGACACCGGTAAATGGAGTGTTTCACTTTGACTTCAACAGCTTTGTCAATCGACATACATGCTGCAAATTATACGCTTACTTGACTGTATTTGGAACGTCTGAATGTACTCAAACGGCTTTTGTATTGTACTGGTTTCAGTTACACAACCGAACGCTTGACGAAAATTCTAATACCCACATCTCAAGCTACTTAGACATTATTTTCCAGCATGTCTAAATTGTAAAGCTTACAAGTCCCAAACATGCAGATCCCAGTTCACAAATAAACCCACGCCAGCCGAGAACTTCATTTCGACCGTTGTTTGAGCCTGCCTCACATATGCATGCGATCTAAATTTTTGATTCCGATACAAGATAACAGCATATACATACATATCCTCTTTTTTATTTGTTGTTCTAAATATATAACTCAACGTATTCACAAAAACTCTCAACTGTTACGGTTCTTTAGTTTCATTAAATATAATTTCTGTTTTGTTCTTATTTGTAGAATATGATGACGTACACAAATAGAATATTGCATTGGTCGGTACTTCGAACATAGAAGAAGTGTTGTGATAGCGATTTTCCAGACCACAAAATTTATTGTTTTTTTCTTCACAATTCAAAGGATCTACTCGTAAGTTGCATATTCGTTATGTTAGTATTATTGACGGCAAAGCCTACGTTTTTATTAAAATATTACATACTTACTTTTTTTATACTCAAATGGCGTATGTTACAAATATAAAATGTGAATGCAAACGTTCCTTTGTCCATAAGTACGCCTATCTCTTCGTAGTGGTTTTATATACTATTTCTACTATTATAAACTTCTGCTTTATGCTCTTTGTACTTTCATTAAAATATTCAACAGAGGACGACATATTTTTAAAAAACTTTAATGATTTAAAGTAATTTCATATTTTTAATTATCGTAGCGTAGATATATTATAAAAATCTATCCTCAAAATTATTTTGATGTGTTTGATCTTCATCGTTATTTTGTTTCTCGTTATCTATAAAAATACGTGTACTACGAGAGGAAAATCTTACGTAAACTTTACTTAGATACTTATATTTATATAAGCAAATTTGCTTAATAATCTTCGTAAAATTTTGTTTTAGGCCATTTTAAACTCATAGCAAATAAAAATAACATTGTTCTTTATATCCTACAATTCCAAGGTTGTTTATCCTGGATTTATTGGTAGTTTCAGTCACAGGAGTTTAGACATTACGCTGACATTTTGAATAAAGATCATTAAAATTCCAAAAAATGAACTGTAAAGTTCTATCTAAGTACTTTTACAGATATTTTTCCTTTCTTTTTCACTTTTCTGACTTACCATTTTCATCGAATTAGATTGGATTTTAAGTGATGTTACGAATTATAATACCGAATTTTGTAGTGATATTTTCACAGCAAAACGAGGTAGAAAAAAATGACCTGTATTCTCACTTCCTGTTCTTTCAGTTTGATGGTATAAGACCAAGGTAAATAATTTTCAAATTATTTCAAAATAATTTCGCAGTGAATAATGAATATATTAATACAAAGCTATGTATTATCCGTTTGGCAATTAAGCTTTCCCAGTAAAGCTTTACATGTGACCAAGAACAATAGACTATTAATTCATAGAATCTACAGTACAAATGTCACTAATATTATTAAGTTATTATGGTGTATCTAGATATAGCCAAACTATTTACGCTTGATGTCACAACTGTTGGAATCGCCATGTATTGTCTATTGTCATATGAACAATAAATAGAACCAATCACGTGGAAGAAAGAGTGTAGACGTAATCGTTGATCATTTTATTCTTGGATACTTTCATCAAGGAACTTCAATTGAAATTGTTGTCTGAATGCATTTTACCGCGAAATATGTAATTTTCAATAACTAAGGATTTAATCAAGCACTAACTTCTGTTCTAAACAGATATATTGTATGATTTTGAACTCATAAAGGGTATCAAGAACATCCTCCAATTTTCCTTAACTGACAGGTTTATTTTGCAAAGCACACCACCAATATTATATTACACATGCATAATTTACGTGTCTTGTCTTAAGGGAAATAAGTTGGTAGAGAATAATTCAGATATTAAATTACAGTTGCATACAACTGTCGCTTGCCAAATTTTAAAAATACTATTTCGAAACGTGCTTACGCGAATCCGGCAAGATTTAAATTTCGAAATAAAATGAGTTTGAATCCTGCCATCCACAGGTAGAAGACACTCTATCCTCAATATGGATAAATTCATAGTTGGTGCAGATCATGGTGTATCCTGAAGAGCAGCACGAGGGGTTGTGGACGAAATTGAATTTCCCCGGAAGCGTTGGCAAAACACATCGAGTGAATCTTTTTCATACCGATAATTTTCGACGAAACTTTTTGATATTCCCAGTGCATAATAGAAAGTAGATTTATTTGATTATTTGAATAAATATTCGAAAAGTACAACAGCTCCGAGGTGCTGTGGAGTATTATGCGAAACCTCCAATCGCAACCAGCTGCGAGGGTTGCAAGATTCAAGGAGCCGCCCGATTTTCGTCTTTTTATCAATATTTCTCGCTCGGTTATTGTTGAAAATATTACGAGAGGCTTGTAGAACATGATATCGCGCTACTTTTCTGGAACAACCCATAAATCCATCAAAGTGCCGGTTGCAACCGAGTTTCAAGTGTATTTAAATCTTATCGCTTGATACATGTACATATCAAGTAGCTTTCCTGCATTCATTATACTTTTATCGGCGTAGAGTGTTTACAATTTCACCGAGGATTAATTGCCATATTGCGCGATATTGAAGCTCACATATGATCCACATCCTTAAAATCGATAGTTTAAATCCTGTTTAATTGCCTGTAATCTACCGTTGAAGTTGAGATGTAGTTAACCCGAGATTAAATTTGCATCGATTCGAACAATTTTGCTGCAAAATAACAAAATGCGGTAATTGGGCCTTTAAAGACGCCCTCTGCATGTCGAAGTTTTTACGATCGGGATATTGGATTGTCCTTTACAGCCGTACCGAGCTCGCGTTTACGAGCAAAGTAAAAATTATCGTAAAAGATGTGTGTGAGTATTTGTCACGACAGGAATAGAAGCTTTTAACATGGAATTTTCATGATATTGTACATAAAACGCCCACTAAACGTGTTTGTTTCATTAATTTTATGTCGGGCCCTCATTGTTACTGTTATTTTTTTAACAAAGGATTCGCCAGTCGCTCTTTCCATAAATAATAACGGCGGTTGTGTTTGCGACGAGGCGTCACGTTTGGCAAACGATATTTGCTCGTATATTCCGGGCAACATCTTAACTGAACTCCTCGGTTATCACAGCAATCTACAAACCCAATTTCCGAGTAGGAATCGATCTCTCAAATCAGCGCTTCCATGTAGCCCCACTATCAGCTTGTCACGCTTTTGCATCTCCTCCATATTTTATAGGCCGTTCTTCGGCACGACCTCCTTATCTTTCTGTCAAACTTATGTGTTCCGTCTTCACTGCGACATGTGTCGACTAAGAAAATCAGCCCGAACATTATTTATTTCTGCCGATTCCTACTCGCTTTGTTTTATTACAGTTCAAACGGGAGGAACCCCACAGCGCCAACAACCCAGCTCGCCGATTTTAACGCGTTTTTAGATGCCCTCTATCACCTCATTAAAGAGATTGCTTAATCGTTAAAGAAGCTCCAGTCTCATCTTAAATTTCAGCTTCCTGAAAAAACACCTTGAGAGCAGTTAAGTCAAATTATTCTGTTCTTCACCTTATATAGTGCTGAAATAAAGATTAACAATTAAGTCTATCACGAACAAACCCTCACGAGAGTAATCACACTTTTGTGTTATAATTTCATGACTAACATTAAAATAATTGTAGAGAAAATAAGATGACATAAAAAATTTCAGCATTAATTTGAACCATCGACCAAAAGTATATCGTAAAGTGTGTTGCCATAAAAATTAAAAATACTAATAGAATTTTGCATAGTTCTAATGTTATTATGGATGAAATCAAAAGTGATTCGATGATTTTTTAAGATAAATTAGGACCCGTATTACGCCATTCGATAAATTATTTCAAATATTCAAATATGCAAATAGCGAAATTACAGTAATGAAATCTTTGTATTTCATTAGTTGTAGATCACACTTTTCTTTAGCTTTCTCTTTATTCTTATTCCACTATAATATTTCATTTTTTGTCGGTTTCTCCTCATATAGTTAACATACATTACTATTCTGCTGTTCTTTCCTTAATGTTTTTTTGAGTGTATCTTTTATTTTTTATTATTATATTAAACCCGCCACCACCCGGCACAGCCATCAAGGCGGATATTCACATATCAGGGGTATTGATATCAACTGTTAATATATTTTTAATCCAGCGTCTTGCCGCACTATAATTATCATTTTGACTTAGTTCAGCGCTGGTGTTCAATGTGTGATCAATGGTAAGAAATTTTCTGACCATATGACATGAATTTCAACGATTCAATTTTCTTTTAAATGTAAAATGTTTATATTACGGATTAGAGATTTGGGTACTATACCCGTAGCTGAAATAACCAACGGTAAAATTAAATTTTTTTTCAAGATCCATAAATTTTTAATTGCAACAAAACGTTGTAAATATTTGTCANNATATTGAATCGACAGGTTCTGTAAAGCAAATAAAATGATATCAGGTCTGTTGGTGACGATATGTATATCGATTAAAACAGTTCTCTCTCAATACATCCTTTTCCAAATAACTACTAGGTGTGTATTAGTAATATGGTTTAGTTATGATATTGTGTTAAATTATATTTTAAATCCGGTTGTTGATGAATAATTTTGGCAAACATATCATGTCTTTTTTTGTTTTCGGTATGTGCCAAAACACAACAAAATGAAATGATATGTTCAGTTGTCTCTGATCCTTCTTTACAAATTCTCCATCTATCATCAATAATCGAGTTGTCATCAAGTATGTACTTCTTGTAATTTTTGGTATTAATCACTCTGTTTTGGATGGCAAATATAAATCCTTCGGTTTCCGGATCTTTTCAACCACGCGTGTGAAACTTGAATATCAATTTCTGGTTGTTCGAGTTCATGGAAAAATCTTCCATATAGACTTTTCTTTTGTGTTTGTGATTATGTTATTAATGTCAGTTAATTAGAAACCACAGAATTACTTAGATTTAAAGGGGTATAATTTTTATCAGCTGATAAAATCGCTTTAAAGAAACTAATTTCTTGATCTTTATCGAGAAAATATTTATTTTTTTAGTCTGGAAATTTGATTGTGAAGTTAAAATTTTCAAATTTAGCAGACCTTCTAACGCAGATTTAGGAGGATGCTTATTATATTTTGTAAACATAGTTGTGATTTTAATATTAATATTTTAAATATACTAATACTCTTGTGTAAAAGTGTTCCGCCAATTTAGTTTTAACAATCAACACAATATGTATTGATTTCATAATTTCATAATTGAGTTCATAATTTTTAATAATAATAATAATTTAATAATTGTTAATTGTATATTTTAAATTTTAATATTGACCACGAACAATAACTTGAGTTTTGCATTTATAAACTCCAAAATTCATTCCAACATCATTAAGAAAATTTTCAATTATAGTTAATAGTGACATAAGATATTTTTAGTTGATGCATCTAGCCTGATATCATCCATGTATAAAAGATAATTTAATTAACTCTGATATTAAGACCCTATCCAGAGCTGTTTAGTAAACGAAAAAGGTTAATAACTAAACAAAAGCAAAGAAGGCTTAAAGAATCACCTTGATAGATTCCTCTTTTTATTGATATTGGTTTAGATTTTAAAACGTTATTGTCTATGTATAAATTTACGGTTGTACTCTAAAATTTCATGGTATGTAATAAAAATTTGATTAAAGTGTTATTAATTTTGTAAATTTTAAGAACTTTGATAAGCCATGAATGAGGAATTAAGTTATAAGCCTTCTTATAGTCAATAATGCTGTGTATATGTTTCGACTGTTTTCCCTGGCTTGTTGAAGTAATCCTATATTTCGAAAATTTTCATTTATTCCAAATTCATTCTGAATTGAGAGAAATCAACTTGTTTCTTTAAGTCACCAAATAAAATCATAAAAAGCATTTAAAACAAGTTCATATAGAACAACCTAATTTTTGGTCTGTAGAATAAATAACCTACCTTAAACCTAAAGATTCAGATACAAGAGACCCTTCATAATATAAACCAATCACTTGCTTCGACCTTATACAAAATAGTAACCTCTTTTATCACAGAAATAATTTACAGTAATTGTCAAAGGTTCAATACTATTAATGAAGAACAAAAGGCTTTTACCCAAAATTCTTTTGGTTGTAAGGAGCAAGTAACAATAGATGCAATAATAGAATAATGGCACAAGATCAAGAAGTTTACTCTTAATAAGTAGATTAATTATATTACAAATTAAATATACAGGTTATTATAAATGTTTCTAACATCCATTTTACCTGAAAATTGTTGTTTAAAAATGCGACAACAATCAGTTATAACTATTTATAATTCATATCAGCTAATAAAAGATACTCAGTCATAAATTTCGAAAGACTGGAAGAAAAATATGGCCCCTCTAAACATGATATAGTCACTGTTTATACCAGACAAAGCTCTTTATAGCAGAAAATGCATTTTCTGAGTTATGTGTTGACTTTGCAAGAACACTCATAATTGGAATATATTGCATTGTACCGACCTGTTTGCACATTGCGCTATATAACACCCCCATCATCTTGATCACATCTTAATAAAAATATGGCTATTTTAGTTTAACCAAAGAGATAAGGAATATCTTTTAAAGTTTCCAAAGCAGCAGGATAAGCCGTTAGCTTATCGAACATCTAAAATTTGTTCCGTTGCTTATAGAAAATCAAATCTTTTGGAAAGGAATTAATCACGGAAGGAGGCTTGGAGTTTCGTAAAATAAAACCGGAAAAATGAGTCCGGTCAGGTTCCCGGACCAGCATACAAAGGTAGAAAGCCCGTTTTTCATCGATCGAAATTCGATGCTACTAAGAGAGAGTTTATTGTAAGCAAATGAGGCATTAAATTTTACAGCCAACTCTTTACGAGACGCAACTCATAGTCGTGCCTCGGCCGAATGGCTGTGTGCGCAGCAATAATGTTTTATGCCTCATTACATAACGACGGCATAAACACAAGACACACGTGCCTGCAATGATGTCTTTCAACAACTTACATCAAAGTCACCTTTAATCGATAGTTTCCCCTGTTTTTTCACCTGTGCACCGCAATCAAATTAACCTTCCTACACCCCCCAGGCTGGCGTTGATTAATTTCACAATAAACCCAAATTTTGTTGATTGTGTGTATGCCTAACTTGTGTAAATGCGCCTCAAATGTACTCTCCATATTACACGGCAAAATCTCCCCCAGCAATTAATAAATTAATTTATAGTTACGTCAGAGCGAAGGAAATTTTATTAGATAAACGTGCTGATTTCGGTTTTTTTGTTTGCAGGTGAAGGTGATGCTGCGGGTTTCCAACCCGGGATCGGGCCCAGGCACAGAGGGATGTTCAAACACTTTCTTCAGTTTGGATAAGCGAAAGAAGCAGGTTAATTTGATTGATCCATCGAGTTGCGGGGGTTCATCAGCACCTGAAGATCGCCGAGTGGGCGTCGCGGCGCCCAAAATGTTCGCTTTTGACGCTATCTTTTCTCAAGATGATTCTCAGGTAATTTTGGATCGTTTGCACCCAGGTAGCACGGGAATTCGCAAGTTTGCAAGGCCCCTGCTCTATCGAGTCCTCTATTATGTATTGTTATCTTCTCTCTCGACACATTTATCCCGATATGATTTTAACATAATTGGAACATGTTTTGACGTAAGGCTGGAACAACACAACAACAAATGTTTATCATTAACCAACCGCGCTTTGCATTCTAATTTTAAATCGAGATTAATTCATGTGTTGTCGATTTGTATTTTGTAGTTTAACTTTAAATAGTCATCATCGAATCAAAAAATTGCTTAAAAAACGTTAAAAAGAGAAATAACATTTAATTCGTGAAAATGCAACGATGTGAAAATGTTAGGTATTAATTAATTAAACAAGTTTTAAGGAAAAACTCGTAACAATGTGTTATTATTATTATGAGTTACATAGCTAATTATTAATATTTATTTTTTCCGTCTCGCAAAATTAATCTACAATATTTTGGAAGATAATTATGGAATTAATTTAATTAGTCCAGTTTTCAACTCTTCTCTAATTACAGCGCGTATAACAGCATGCAGTAACAAAAAAAAGACACACAAAAGAGATTCAAACATAAATTAAAGCGACTTGTGTGCTATGTTCTAATACCTGATGCAACAATTATTTTTTTTTGCTAGTATGTATTTTCATTTCTAAAAAATTAGGACGTAATGAAACATAGGATTGTATGGGTATGTATGTAGAAGGTACATGGAATGTAAATGTTTCTAACATCGTAGTTAGCTGTGATTTATTACGTACGTATACATTTGCCGCCTCTCAATTTCTGGAATTATGCTAGAATGTAAATTTGACATTTTTATTTTTAGGCAACCAAATACTCAACCAATTTACCTTAAATAGTAGCATAGGTACGCCAGAATTATAGATGGCAAATTTCCACTGTACGCTACAATGTTAGAAACATTTATAATAACCCTGTATAATTTTCAAAATTAAAAAAAGATCAAATTAACGTTAAATATATATCAAAACATTGAAGAAAAAAAACTTTACAAAAACTAGCTTTTAATAACATCTTAGAAAGCGTTACTGTTTTAATAGTGACAGATATTCATTCTAAAATGATTCACTTTAAATATTTCAAAACATACAGGGTCGCTAAAAAGTATGGATACAGCTTAATATTTTTAAAACGGTTTATCAAAACTTGTTGAAATTTGGCACATGGATAGGAGTATTTAAATTCTATTATCTGAGATTATTTTGAATTTTATACCTTCATTTGTTTTTGAGATACA
>QDEB01029170.1:0-15666 GCA_004193795.1 Asbolus verrucosus | reverse complement strand
AATTTTGTGAGTGGAAAAAAATAAGAATCCGGAAAGTGTTGCTTGGTTACACTTACCGACTCTGATATTGTAATAGCTCACTTACCGGACTCAAAATGGAGCCGGGAAACGGAATCTACCGGACAGTATGAAATAAACGAATAAAGGCCTCCACAAACCAGCACGGTTGCGATGGCGATTAGACGCAGTCCATATAGTATTTTCTAATAAATAACATGGACCGCGTCACCGCGACCACCACCGTGCCGGTTTATGGAGACCTTAATATTAAACAAAATTATTCTTTTGGTTAAAAATGTGTACTCTTTTTACACCATTATACAGTACGAATACAATGTTACAATAATTTTTTTAATGGGCCTTTATTCGCTATCGGTTTAACCACAAATGAATTCAACACCCTATATGATAATCATTACAATACTCTAAATTTGCATTTTTGCTGAGTTAAAAAAATCATTAACTTCTTAATTACTATTGTTGTTTTCACAAAATGAAGTGTAAAATTAGTTATATATAAGTTCTACCATTATATGGTAACAAAACATATAGTTTAAAATGATCTAGTGTACCATTATTGAAAAAATAAATTCACTCCCAACAAACTATTTTCAAGAGTTTGAGTGATGTTCTAATCAGCAATTAGAACTTAATTTTTTTGTCAGGTGACCCCAAAAGACTACCAAAAAAATACATATCACTAAAAGACTACACCACTAAAACTACTCATTTGAAGAAAAGTGGCATTAATATAATTTGTCAAAATATAGAAAGATAAAAATTAGAAGGATAAATTTCCATTGCATTAAAATTCGCATTCTACATATTCCTAAACAAAGAAAAAGGAAGGAAGCGTTGAGTTGACATATTAAATAACAATAAATCAAAATTTAAGCAAAGAAAATTTCATCAACGTTACTTCAAAATATGCATGCTTTTTTGTCTATTATTGTACTTAATTTGTAGATGTGATTCATTTTAGCAATAATTTACCTTTTTTGCCCGCAGTTCTTGGACCAACAGCATCAACCCCAGCTTCAATTTCATCCCAAGCAATTTCTATCTTATTATGATTGTTGGCAGATTCTGCCTTTTGGACCACTACCATATTATTTAACACATCCTTTTCTTCCTGCAGCATCTTGTTCAAGGATTCCGCTTTGGCTATTAAGGATTTTCCTTTATCTGGTAAATTTTCTAATTTTATTACCTTCATAGCATTCTAAAACAGTATTAAACTAGAAATAGGAACCATAATTAAAACATTAACTACCTTGGCTCTAAATAGGTCTGATTCGATAGAAGTGATTTTCTTAACTTGCTCCTGATACTGTGCTGGTAGTACTTGTACTTTGGGATGATCTGTTGTAGTAATTCCACCATTAAATGTGGAAATAACATTTGATGTTGACAGTTCATCATCACTACTAACTTCAACAATATTTAATGAATTTTCAATTATTTCAACAAGGCAGTTAGAAGTATCAACAATTTTTGTTCCAGATGTATGTATTTCATTGTCATCTTCTCTGACGCTCGCAATATCATTTCGGTTGTCTCCTTTTTCATGATCTTCATTTTCATAGAAAACGCCCTTAGCATCATTAACATAATTTTCTTCCTCTTGAAGATGAGTTTCACTAGAAACCACTTCATCTTCACCAAATGAATCCAAAATGTTTGAGTTATTAGTAACATAATTTTCAATCTCTTCTTCCTCACTTTCAGTCTCTCTGCTAGTATTTACTACATCTTCATCTTCATCATCAGTAAAAACAGAGTTATCACTGACATTAATTTTGGTTTCATTATTTTCAGTCTTCTCAATTTCTTCCTCGTTAAATGAACTCTGAACATGTGACATATAATTTTCATTTTCAACAGAGGACTGAAATGAATCATCAATGTTTTCATTTAATGAGTCTCCACTTCCAAAAATTTCTTCTTCCTCAGTACTGCTATCAGAATATATAACAGCTCGTGACTTTTTCTGTTTAGTAGAAACTGTAAATGGTAAAAGTTGAAATGGACTTTTCAGTCTCAATACCTTACCAAGAATGGATTCATCAGCATCGCTTGATTCATTCATGTTAAATTTCAGAACCTTTACAAATTTGAAAATTATGAATATAACGTTTACAATTTAAATTGTCAGAAATGTCACACAACGGGAAACTTTTTGTTTGCTACACAAACTTTGCCGTTATAAATTTTTTTAAATATTTGGCAAAATTGTTGCCAACATCAACCATTCAATAATTTAGAAATCCCTAGATTTTTCCTCCTTAATTTTATTTTTACGTTTATTATTTCATTATTAATACATTAATACACTAATAATCTTTTAGCCTTATTATTTAATAGTTATTATATAAATTTAAAAACGTAAGAGGAGAGCTTTAAACCAAAATATACGAACAAAAAAATTCCAATACAATATAAAACAATCCACCTTGAAACTTACATGCGTGTTTATAATATTGCCTATACAGCAAGGGGCATATGATTCCTGCTGTACAGACATAGAATCCAATTGGAAATAAAATTATAACCAATACAACTATTTAACTTCAAAAATCCAAGTAGTTGGTAGTTGCAATTTATCCGTCTTCAGGTTATGAGGGTGGTTTATGCAGTATTTTAGAGAATAACCTCAGATGGTAAAATATTAAAGTTAATCATTTGAAATTTTATTTCAGTTAGATTACCATACACTGCTTAGACCATACACCGATTAATGCATTATTTACTTACTGTTATCCTTTATTTTCTGATTCACTTGTGTAAACCAGATAACCGTAATATTCCTATGATTCAAATTTTGATGACTGTTACTACTGAAATTGGATACGAATTCAAATAAATATGTTTTTAATAAAAGAAAACTAAATACTTATGATGTACAATTAAATTAGGTATTAATTTAGATTCACAATGAGATATTCATATTCCAAATTTTTATTTTACTTATTTCAAATGCCTGCCAGTCCACACAATACAGCATCAATAGATACCGTTATAATTACTTTGTACTTTAAAATTATGCAATTAAAATGCACGATTCCTGTGATAATTAGTGAGTTTTGATAACAATGTTCGTTATAAACTTAAAAAACAAAATCTCAAAAATGTTACGTTTCCTATATCACAGAAATTTCATTTAAAACTCAACTTAAGTAAACTTTCTAATACCTATACCTACTTTACTATTTCTGTTTACTTATATTCGTGTAATTACTTTCTCTAATAAATAACTATAAACTTTATAAATACCAAAAATAAATAAATACAAATTAATTGTTTGTGTTAGGTACTAAGTCAGATAATAATTCTTATCTCATCCCCATTCGATTTTGAAGAGAATATGGAGGTGATAACATGAGAGGATGTTTAGGATTATTTGCATAATAATATTTTTTAGTTTTATGAGTGTATAAATTTTATTTGTTAAAATGCAGGTTTGAATACGTCATGTGTATTCTTTTTACATCTAACTTTAAAACAGAATAATAGAAACATCAAATAAATTTCGAACTATATTAGTAGTAGCTGTGGATGTAAAAATAAGAAATAAAAGAGCAAAATTTTGTTTGCAAGTATTTGAATTTTAAATAGTGGTAATATTCCGCCTCCACCACTGGATGTCACATGACTAAAAAAAGCCAATAGTCGACCGCCAAATACTGTGGAGTTGATAAGTGATAAATATGTCATAATCGTGGAATTAACTGGAAATAATAATATTTAAAGTGCCAGTTTGTAAATAATACCTCTGTTCGTGTCAGTAAGCAACAATCAAAGTGGAGTTAAATAAAGAAGACATGGAAACATTGCCTATCACATTGATAGTGAAAGCGCCTAATCAACAAATTGAAGATCAAACAATTAAATGTGAGCTGTCATGGACTATAAATAAACTCAAACAACACCTGTCAGAAGTATATCCCAGTAAACCCGTAAGTACCATTATTACGCCCATTTTTCACCTTCAGTTCATGTCGCTTTTGCAGCCAAAACACGAGCAAAAATTAATATATTCCGGCCAACTTCTAAACGACTCGGTCACGCTGAAGGATGTCTTACGACAATATGACGGCCAAGAAATCCATACTGTACATTTAGTGTGCACCCCAAAGCATACAAAAACTCCACGACAGGACGCGTCAAGACAACCACCTCAACCGGCAATGGCCTCCAGTCCTCCATCGCAAGTTACACCATCCAGCAGTACTACAGAACAGAATGTGCCCAACATGCCCTGGGCCAACGGCTCTGCCATGGACCCCAACCAGTATGCCATGCAAATGGCTTGGATGCAACAAACATATCTTCAATACATGACCCAGTACATGCAATTGTAAGTATCAACAAATCATGCCCTTGATCAGATAAAAATAATGGTGTGACTTCAACAATATGACTACCTTGTCATTTTTATGTGACCTTTGAAACTTTATTTTCATTTCAACAATACAAAAAATTTACTATTAAGTTTACTAATAAATGCTGACAGGAAACATCTAATGAAATAATACTTCACAATTTAGAATAATTATAGTATACTTGATATCCATTGTTCTAAAAAAGATAATGTCTGAATTTTTTATCTAATATGATTTTTCCATTTGTAAATTTCATAAGATTACTTAAACCTTTGCTTATAGTTTATCACAGAATGACATAATTTTTTTTTTAATTACTTTAGGGCTGCCAATTCTTATGGAACAGGGCCGGCTCCCCCAACACAACCAGGCACCATACCGAACCCACAACCCCCGCAGAACCCCCCAGAACAACCAGCACCACAAGCTCCAGCACCAGCCGCTGCTCAAAGAGATCCCGAGAACCCCGAGAGGGACTGGCTAGATGTATTCTACATGTTAAGCCGAGTGATGGTTCTTTTCAGTGTGGTGTATTTTTACTCAAGCCCTTTGCGCTTTGTGTTTGTGCTTTTGTTAGGCTTCACTCTTTATCTTTATCAAATTGGGTTCTTTAGAAATATTAACAACAATAATAACAATAACAACAATGTAGTTCCTCCTGAACCAGTGCCCCAAGAAGAACAAGCACCATCTAGATTGATGATTGTTTGGACATTTTTTGCAACTTTTTTTGCCTCATTGATCCCAGAAATCCCGAACGCTGTATAATTGGCATAGGGGGCATGGATTTGTTTAAAATTTGAATTGATATATCTTCAAATTATACTCCAAATTTGAGGTAAAATTCTGGTTTTATAATTTTATAACAGATCTGCTGATATTTAAATAATGTAAAATATCAATACCAAATTACATTAAAATGTTTATATTACATGTTGTATAGCTTTTAATGTACATATCTAGCTTTAGAAAGAATTGTGATTTATATAATAAGTCCCTAAGTATATTTTTTGTTTTTATTTATAAAAATACCTGTTGTAACATAACTAAAATTCCAATAAAGGTTTTTTATTATTACTTTACAAAATGTCATTCTTAGAGTAAAATTTAGTGTTGAACTTACTACATATAATGTTGATTGAAAATTTGGTTAACAGTTTGATTTAGTCAAAACTTTCAAAATGTTCATTTTGTGAAATTGTTGCATTGTTTGTTTCATAAATTGCATCATCCACATGTTCTGTGTTATCAACTCTGACATCATCGAGACAAGTATCTGTAACATTTTCATGTGTATCAAAAGACTGAATCTTATCAAAAATTATGTTAATATCTTCCTCCTGATCATCAGCTGGAAAAGATGAACCTTGTGATTCACTAAACTCTTGTGTTTTTCTCAATTTTTCTCTCCTCAATTTTTCTGCCTTTTCTTTGTTTATTCTAATCCGTTCAAACTGTTCTTCTGTAATTTCAACTGGTGTTTGTATATCCGTAAAATGGTGAGCAGAGGTACCGTGTTCTTCAACTGGCATTTGTACATTAGGATTATCAAACAAATGATCAAACTGTTGATTTATATCTTCTACTTCTGAATCATTATCATTATTTATTATTGGTATATCATCTTCATATATCATATCCAGACGAATTTTTTTAATTTGTGTCTATCAAAAAAAAATCAGTATGTATTGCAGTTAATAAATATACACATACCACAACAGCCCTTTTGGAACCCAATTTTTCAATTTTTGAAATACAGTCATCAAATGGATATTTGGGGAACAAACGATGGCACCAATATTCATAAGTTTTCAGTATCACTGACAGATCTTGCTCCTCGTAGCCTCGACCTTTATATTTGACTCTATCAAAGTAAGATGGTAGCGCTGTTAGACCTCTTTTTCCTTTCAAAGTCATTGCATTAAGCTTAGGTTGAGGATTTCGAACAACTCGTTTAGGCTTCACAGTTTCTTTGTTGGTATTTTCGGTGTCTGCTTCCGCAGGAGCTTCTCCAGCTGCGTTTGGTTCGTCATCATCTTCAAGAGGTTCTAAATTTTCTTCAAATTCTTCGGTGTATAAATCTTCTGATGTCATCATTGTTACTTTTTACATTCGCGCCTATTTTAATATTTGAGGTTATGTTACAACGGGAAGTTACTTTTTAATTGATTTTTTAATTGTTAATTGAATTCGTTTTTTCCATTTGAATCAACGAAGTCATCTGGCGAAGTAAATTTCTTCAAATCATCTTCGAAGCGATTTATTCTCGTTAAAAACGACTGCAGTAACTTTTTATTTAACTTATCTGTCAAAGTTATTTCACGAACTTCNNCCTATTCAAAGTATATATTTGTGGCGCATGATCATGCAATACGTTTTGTAATTATCCAAAAACAGAAAGACAAAAAACTTTTTTACTCTTATATTTGTCATGATTTTTAACTACATTAATTCTGCATTATAGAAAAAAACCATGATTGTGATAAATTATAAATCAAGAAACATGAAAATACATTTTAGAAATCAATTAAATTAATTTCTGCATTATTGCAGAGTTAAGCAAATTTCCTTCTGCCAGAGTTTGGGAATCATCTAAAATACGCGATGGATATCCTGATAATAAATTAAAAGGCCTTGTTTGATACTGAGGTCTAGCTGTCAAAATGTATTCACGAACTTGTCCCACTGTATGAGTTTGATTGAATTGTGCTATAAGTCTTGATCCATCAGATAAGCGAATTTGAATACTGAAAATGAAGTGATTAATTTCCATAAATTATTGGTTCTAATTATGTACTTGGTGGTTGGCTGAGAGTTATCCACATTCGCGGCTGCTTTTGCGCGAGCTTCATTTGCAGGTTTATCTTCTTCTCCAGTAGCACCAACTACAGGTGGCGCAGGATTACCTAAGGTGTAACCTTGCCCTGTAAATGGTTTTACACCTCTATCTAGAGTTTTCTTAAAAGCCTCCATCCTATGATCTTCCATTGATAAATAAACCTGTTACAAACAACAATTAGAAATTATGGACCATTCAAAAACTGCATCACCTCTGAACTGCCTTGACGTAGTTCCTGCGGAATTTCGCCTCTCTGAATGCTTTGTAGGAACTCTGTATTGGCTGGATCCGTGTAAGACCTCAGTTCTCCATCATTTACATTAAAACCATCTTTCCAAAGTTTAAGAGTAACTTCAGGAGATGACCTTGGAGCATCAGCTCCTGCAACTTCCACAGAATCGTCAGCAGTTTGGCCCAATTTATAACCAGTGCCTTTAAATGCTTTTGAACCACCTGGTTTCTGATCCAATATCTCCACTCCATGTCTAAAATTTTAATGGTTGTGGCTACTTTTAAAAAAATACTGGTTAAATACTTTCGCACTGATTTAAACATCCCGGCTACAAAATCTTTCTTCTTCGATGGTCCCAAAACCTGTTGCCCGCTATGTTCTGATCCTCCTGCATAAAAAGCTTGACCCTCTTCCTCTTCCTCATCACTTGAAGTAGTTAGAGTATTCAGAGTAGCAAAATTTGAGTTTGTGGTTTTAGATTTTGGTTTAGGTGGTGTTGTCTGATGTGACTGATCTGTTGCAGGTTGTTCTTGAACTACTGGATCTTCTTCTCCGGGATCTAATCCATCTGATTCATAATACCTACTAATTGCCACCTAAGACAACATTTTTAGTTTGAGGAATTTTTCTTTAATGTTTTAAACTTACATCCAATTTCCAAGCAGATGATTCCAAATAAAATCTTGCTCTTTCATCATCAATGCCTGTTATGGCAGTAAACTGCGATACTAACTCATCATTGTCGCTCATTTTTCTTTGTTTCTTATTGTCTTGAGATTTGCTTCAAACTGAGTTAAAAACCTGCCAAGAATATTAAACGCAAAATGGATTACTCATGGTTTAGTGTTAAATGATTTGCACAGTTCAAAAGCAAATCATCCTAACCTCAAAGTTGACAAAATAATCAATATCATTAACTTATAATAATCCCATCATTGAAATTAATTACTTTCAAATTTTGCAGAAACCTATACACACCTCGGAAGATTTCGAGATAACAATGGGACTCCAATTTTGCTATTTTATTACGCTAAACAAGGGTGGGATTATTGAATGGTTCCAGTCCAATCAGATTCCACCAGACTTCTAGTGCAATATAATATTAACTATTATTTATTAATAACTAATTAACTGTTAATAATAACAACACTATTTTTGTTACTATTCAATTATAAACAAAATTCTATTAAAACGTATTAGATGCAAAAACAGTACCATAGATAAGAGAATTATATTGGATAGTACCTCTTGCTCTTGCAGGTGCAGGTGTTATGTTAAACATAAATGTCGAAACAACACAAAGAGTGAAATTAATACATTATGGAATATGTAAGAAATCTGAATTTAACACTATTACTAATTTTTTTTTTTACAAAATTTGAGTTTTCTATCCGTTTATTCTATATCTTCTTAACAGACCAATGACAGAACGACAGATGATGACAGATTTGACTTTGACAGCTGTCAAAAATCAAACATGTTGAATTTAACCTATAAAATCGTAATCTTTGCAGTTTTATAGAAAAGCATTTTAAGGATACATACTTGTTTGTCTTAATGAAACATAATAAGTAAAATGGCATTGTATACAAGATTTACAAAATTTCAGTCAGTTGTAGGTGCAACTCTTAAATGTTATACTAATGACCACAGGTTAAAAAAAGCAAATCGTTTCAAAATGTTTAAATAAACTTGGGATATTTTGCAGATGCTCTTATTTAGTTTATAAAAAAATTAAAGACAGTGTACGCTTATTAAAATTCGATAATGCTTTAGAAATACATACCAGTTCTTGCTTTTTTAAAAGACGAAAAACAGGTATGGAAAAGGTAATTAAGAAACAAAATTAAGAGAATATCCATTTTTCCACTAATACATTTATAGAAAGCTGTTAGGGTATTGGAATATCCCAAAGTTAAAGGAGAACTTGTTGATGTATGGAAAAATATAACAGTAGCAGAGTTAGCTAATGTGTTACAGAAAGATGTCAATTATGTAAGAGATATATTTTTAAATGAAGTAAAAAGCCCGAATACTGTAATAAGTGATATGAAAGTCCTCCAGCAAGCTATCAGACGTAGTGGCCGTCGAATGAAAGTCGTAGCAAATCCAAATGATGTATACAAAAGTGAAATTATTGAAAAAGATGTATTTCCACGACCCCCAGCTTCAAAATCCGATTTAAAACCTCGTCCGCCCGTAGTTACAGTTATGGGACATGTTGATCATGGTAAAACAACTTTGCTAGATGCTCTTCGAAACTCTAGTATTGTGGAACAAGAATTTGGAGGTATTACTCAACATATTGGGGCTTTTTCTGTCACTTTGGATTCAGGAGCGAACGTCACCTTTTTGGATACCCCAGGACACGCCGCTTTTAGTGCAATGAGAGCTAGAGGAGCGTTTGTAACTGATATTGTCGTATTAGTTGTTGCAGCTGATGACGGAGTTATGGAGCAAACAATAGAATCAATTCGAATGGCCAAAGAGGCGAAAGGTTGGCATTTTGTTAAAAAAAAAAAAAAAACTAAACTGTTTCAATTTTTAGTTCCCATATTGGTGGCTATTAATAAAATTGACGCGCCCAAAGCTGATGTGGAAAGGACTGAACAAATGCTTATGGAAATTGGCATTCAAGTTGAAAAACTTGGTGGTGATGTACAAGCTATCCCTATTTCTGCTTTAAAAAAACAAAATTTACATCATCTTACTGAGGCATTAGTGTTGCAAGCTGAACTTCTTGAAATAGGTGCAGATCCAACAGGTGCGGTTGAAGCAGTTGTTGTTGAGAGCAAATTAGACCCTTACAGAGGCAAATTGTGTACTCTCATTGTACAAAGAGGTAAACACGTACTGATACACTTGAAAGGGAAAGATATCAAGACATTTGTTTGATAGAGCTGGTGTAATATCAAATATGATTTTTTTTTAGGAACTTTGAAAAAAGGTGCAATTTTAATCGCTGGAACGTCATTATGCAAAGTTCGAATTCTCAGAAATGCAGAAGGTCAGACAATGAACCAAGTGCTTCCTGGATATCCTGCAGAAATTGAAGGCTGGAAAGACTTACCTTCCCCTGGAGAACAAGTATTAGAATTACAAACAGAAAAACGAGGTAGAGATGCAATAAAAGTACGTCAAGACAGAATAAATCGTGAAAAACAAGATGAAGATGCTATCATAATTTCTGAAAAAGAAGCCCATCATGAAAAAGAATACAAAGAAAAATTAAGGTTGAAACGAAGTTTGGGACGGTACAAACTTAAAAATGAGGGACCACGGAAACCAGAAATTCCAATAGGTAATTTAAATTATTTCAGAATAATGGCATTAACACGGTTTTTAATTTTTGCAGATGATAATCCCACCCCTGTTTTAAATTTAATAGTGAAAAGTGATGTTGATGGTACCTTAGAGGCTCTACTCAACACTTTAGATACATACAATTTACCTGAATGTAAAATGGACTTGGTTCATTATGGTGTAGGAAGCATAAGCGAGAATGATGTAGAATTGGCAAAAACTTTCAAAGCTCTAATTTACGCTTTTAATATTAACTGTCCTCCTCATATTCAAGAATTAGCAGAAAATGAAGGAGTTACAATCAAATTCCACAATATAATATACAAATTTGTTGATGACGTTAAAGAAGAACTCAATAAAAGACTACCTGAGAAGGAAACAGAAGAAGTTATTGGTGAAGCGACAGTCTTACAACAATTTGAAATTAATCAAGGAAGGAAAAAAGTACCAGTCGCAGGCTGTAGATGTATTAAAGGAATGTTGAGAAAAACTGCAATGTACAGGGTAATACGCAATGAAGATGTTCTACATACAGGTAAATCATGAATTGTTTGTATTTTTAATTCATAATGTACTTATAGGCCAACTAACAGCAATGAGGCATTTAAAAAATGACGTTGACGTTATTAAAGTTGATACTGAATGTGGACTGCAATTAGTTGATAAAACAATTACATTTGAACCAGGAGATAAACTCGTTTGCTTCCAAAAGAGAATGATACCTCAAACTACCAGCTGGGATCCTGGATTTTAATAATATAATAAATAATAATTATCAAAAATAAAAACTGTTAAAACTCTCATTAGTCCGTTTGTCACATTTTTTTGAAACATTAAAATATCATTATAATACAGAAAAGTTGTAGCTAATTTTCTTTTCTGACATTACTGTGAATAACCCCATTTAAGGCAGCCTCTTCATTTGACAAAAATAATATAAAACGTTTACTTATACACTTAACGATTATATTTACAATGTTATGATGCTGAATTTGAAGCCATTTTTTGTAACAAACTCATCAACTTATGAAACCTATTTTTTATCTCGACTACAGATCTATTCTGAAGTACTTCAGATATATGTTTAAATGTCTCTTCATTATTACTTCTCTGTCGAAATGCTTGTAAAATAATTTTATCTTCCTCCCTAGTCCATGATGCACGTTTTGAACCATCAGTTTGCTGAACTGGAGTTGAATTTGTGGAACCCGTGGAATCATCGCTTTCCGTATTTGTAATGTCTTGCGAAGATTCACAAAATTCTGCATCAAAATTGTGGATTAAAAAAAAAAAAGAGTATATTTTAACCTACCACTTTCTGACTCTCCACTGTGATCGGAATTCACTTTGAGTTCAACAACCTCTGTAGGGCCGCAACATTCAATTTCTGGTTGTTCTTCTGCTAAACGCTTTTTTTGGCCAGAAGTAGATCCAGGTTTATGTTCTGGGACTTTCTTCCCACTGTTAGTTCGTTTTTTACTTGGTCTCTTTGAAGAGCTCTTCGTCGATTTTGCGTTATCAGCTTTGGCTTTCTCAGTAGTTTTTACAGAAGTTTCTTTACTATTTGGTTTACCAGGATCTTTCATTACATTTGGTTTATCTTGATGCTTGATTTTTCGCTTTCGTTGTGACTTGGAGAGACGTTGATTTTTCTTCTTCCCTCCATCGCAATCATCATCGCTCTCATTACTGTTGCGAATCTGTAAAAGTCATCAATTAATTATACAATATGTATAATAAAATAATGCCTACTTCTTCATGTGTATGATTTTCTTTATTTGGTGAAGTAACTTGTTTCGTTGGACTGGTTTCAGATCGTTTACGCTGAGTAGCGCTCAATCGCTTTGTATGGTCTTTCTCTGAATTTGTAAGAAATGAAACCACTGCAGGTCGTAAAGCCTTTCCCGTCTGAATATAAATTTTTCCTTGAATAAACTAAAAATAAATCATTAATAAAAAATTAATTGCATAATGGCTAGACTTCAAACCTTTAAACCACATTTTACACAATGCTGTGATCTTGACTTAAATTGTGGACTCTCATCATTGTGGCAATGGCAAATACACGCAGGTCCTCCATAAGGGTCTTCTGTATCTGGTAAAACTACAGTTTCATAAATATCTTCATTAGGCTGTCTCGACAGTTCTTTGGTAATATCTATAACTTCATATGGACCACTAGACAATCTAAGACATATTTCTATATTACATAATTTACTGCCTATGAAAAAAGATTTAAACAAAACAAAGAGTTGAAAATTATGAGATGTAAATTTCTTCAAATAAATTACAAATTAAAAAATGTTACGTTCAGTCATTTTTTAATTATGCTTAAGTAAATTATTTAATTATGCTTTCTTAAAGCTGTCTGACCCCACATTAAATATATCAGGTGTCTGAATAAAGATCTGGTCAAGAGTGTTGTATCACAAATTTTGTTTCCCATGTTGTAGTTTATAAAACCTTGTGCCTGTCACTGTTATCAAATTTAACCTCCAATTTGTAATTAAATGTAATTTAATTTATATATTAAAAAAAACTTACATGTTTGGAGGTTTCTCACAAGGGAAAAGTTGTAAAAACCACTCTGTTAAGGCTACATTTCCCTTAAATAAGGGTAGTATTGTAGTTTTAATAGTTTCTATTGTCACATCAGGGTTTTCAGATAAGTCACTGATACACTTTAATATTTTTTTCAAGTGTGAAGGTTGCTCTTTGAAATAAATTTGTAACTTTTTCATGAATCTGTCCATGTCCTTCATTACAAAATATGGCATAAGTTTTCCCACTTTATGGGCCTGTATATCAGTAAGAAATAAAAGAAATTCATCTGATAATTCTTCATACTTGGGACAAAGAATTGACTGTACACTGTGATAGAGATCTACAAACTGACCATTATTTTCATCATAATGACCTAAAATATCTATTAATTTGTTATAATCTTCTGATGTCAAAGTTTGTTTCATTTTATCATAAAATGAATCTGCAAAATCTGAAACAAAATAAAGTCAAGTGTAAGATTTTTGATATACATTTAACACTACTTTCTTCCTTTTGGATTTCTTTTCCTGCATCATCTGGAGTGGCCATGACAATATTAGCAATAAATTCCCGCCGAAGCTTTGCGCGTTTCTTTTCTGCACCAGATGGTTCTTTCTTTGTGACATTTTTTACTGTAGAACTTGCAATCATCAGTTCATTTATATCATCTGGATTGTCCTACAATACTTGATTAAAAAATAATAATTAATATGACAATTAACCACCTTCTCAGGAGCCAAATCATTGTTAGCAGGAGTATTTGAAAATTCACATATACCCTCGAAGTTATGTCGAACTTGTGTATTAGTTTCAGGTTTATAATATTGGAAACCAAAACTTGCGATATTTTGGAAAGATAAGTCTTGTTCTCTTCTAGCATTCACATTAACATCGTTAGTCTTGGAGGTCGCTGATTCTGTTTGCAAATTCTGCTTTTTTATTGGCGTGCCTCCAAGACTGGGCATATCAGGCAGCATGTTATTGGCCTCTTTGGTAACTACTATTGAATTTTCATTTGTCTGGGTAATTTCTACAGTTTTCACTCTACTTTTCTGTTTTTTTCGTACATGATTAACAGAAGGTGGGAACGGTCCTTTTGACTGAATCTTTCTCTTCGCAATGATTTTCTTTGCAAAATTTATATTATAACCAGACGGTCCACTTACATTTGATATGGGCCACAGTTTTAATGGGGTAGATACTAATATTACTGGGTTATTGTTATTATTGCTATTGTTCCCGATCAATTGAGCCTTTTCATTCTATAGAAAGTTGATAAAAATTAACTTAAACTTCTACATTTAATAAAAAAATCTATAAAAAATACTAAAAATGATTCTTTCGGTTATCAAGGTAACTATTACGAATACCAAAACAAAACTTGTCAAATGTCAAAACGTATTACCAACCTAATAATAATTAAAATAAAAAAGGTGTGTTTATGATACTGAATAATAGAAAGCAAATATCAAAAATCATTTCAAAGATAACCAACCTGATGTCTTGGATATATATACTCGCGCCACTGATAAGGAAGAACTTCGGAATTTCTCTTACATGGCGGCAATATTTGTTCCACATTCAGTGGAACAACATAATGAACAGTTGGTGGTGCTTTCTTATTGCGATAAAAAAATTTAATAGGATTTTCCTCACTGTTGGGATTTTTCCTTCTTGTAATGTATCTCTCAATCTTTGCTGGACTTACAGAAGGCATTAAAAATTTGTTTATGTAAAAAGAAACATGTCCCATGTTAACTTTTTTCCATTTTGTCAAATGGAATGAATCTTGTTTCAAAGAAGGAATTGCTTGTTCTAAGAAAAGAGCAATCAAACTAAAAAAATGTGATATTCATTTTAATGAACACTTGAATGGAGCAACTTACTTTTCTTCTGAATGACTAAAAAAATAGTTTGAAGACTGTGAAATGTTTAAAGATTTAAATGGAATTCTTGGAAGTAAATTTGGATAAACAAAAACTTCACTGTTTGAAATAGTTTTCATGAGTAAGGGCGGAAATGTCACAACATAGTCTATTCCAGCCATTTTTGCCTCTATTCTACAATTAATCTATAAAATAATCAAACCTCCAAAAAAATGAAAGAACTCACGATTCAACAATAACTTTTTCCACATACCTGAAACATTATATAAACAAAAAATAATTTTTGGTCAACCACATTTGCTTACTGTTTAGTTTCCATGACTTCTTTACTTTTAGTTGAAAATAATGTTTCCCAGTCTTCGATTAATTTCAATGCTGGCGTTAAATTTATTATGTGGAACATTGATGCTATTTTTCCTTCTGATCCAGCTTTTAAACTGAGCTGCAATACAATATTTTTTTAATATATATACAAGATAT
>QDEB01029151.1:0-22926 GCA_004193795.1 Asbolus verrucosus | reverse complement strand
AAAAATAATTATAGATAAACATTTTCATTAAGAACTTGTACCTATGTACTGATAATTATTTTTGTGGCATGAAACCTATAATTACTAAAAACGCTTTAGTGTTCCATGTCAGTACGTCGTCACATAACACACTTTAGTACTCAATCTCTACATCTATGTATTATAAAATTTCGTTAAAATTGGCCAAACGATAAAAAAAAAACTCACTCTTCAATTATGTGGACACCTAAGCTGAATTAGCTCCTTTATCCGTACAATCTTATATCAAGTTTCATCAAAATTGGACAAATTTAATGAAGTATAATTTTGTGAACATATGTTATAGAAGTGTCACAAGAATTAAATTTCTCATTTTATGAATTTTTTACTAGTACTGCAGGTCAATCAACTGGTTTCCTCTTCTAATGGATGTATTTTCAGTTTTTTTTTTTCAATTCTGAATATGGTAATAAAAAGAAAGGTTGCAGAGGACAGGTCCAAAGATGGCTAAAATAATAATAAAATTTATTGAAATAAGTTCTAAAATTTCGTAACACTAGTTAAAATCAACGTGAACAGTTCAAACAATTTTCAAGTTAATAAGTTAATAAAAACGATAATGATTAATGTTACAATATTAAATGCGAAAGTATATTAAAAAAACACCAAATTACAAATAAACTCAAGTGTATCACTTCTTCTACTAATTACATGGGAGTTTCTAGCTACTAAGCGTTATTGTTTAAAGTTAACTGCTTGAAATTCTTGGCGACGCGCCAACAGACAAGTATGTTATCAAGAGTTCATTAAGATCTGTCAATACAAAAATAAAAAAGTTAAAAAAGCCATTATTTTGACAACAAAACAATGTTCAAAAAATAAATGAATTCAATGTATAAATGCCCTGCGATCATGGCCTCTAACAAAACTATTTACACTATACATTAAAGTATCTGAAAAATATCATCCTTATAAAGAATTTGCTCCGTGATAAGTTTGATAAAAATAACAGCAAACTCGGCTTCCCTTAAAATTACAACCCTGCTTCGATTATTATAAGGATGTATTTACATAAGACACGTTTATACAACATATTTGTACTCATTTAATACAAAGTAAAACAATGTAAATATACAGTGGAAAAATTAAAAACAAATTGATTGTCTTTAAAACCTTACCAACTAATCAAAAATAAATTTAAAACCTTTTACATATTATATTACAATTTTTCTTTTAGAATAATACACTGGTGTTCTTTAATTGCTTAATATTAATTTTGCAGTCTTCAAATTGAGATTTTTACATTTTTATTTTGTACAATGCCGGAAGTAATTACCGCCTCAATAATAACGAATCAAGGTTCATCCTGGACGCCAACAAATAATTATCGTCGCCGATAGGAGCGGCCCTACAACAAAATCGGATCAATCACAACCCAAAAAAAAACGCACTCAACACTCACAAACTGCCATATTTCGTGTCCCTGGCCAACGTCCGCATGTAAGTTTTGTGTTTAGTTTCGATTTCCAAAGCGACATCCCTCAAGTCCCTCAAGACCATGTAGCAGTCTTTGATGTCTTGAATCCCGTACGTCTTAAACTGTAAGGTACCCTTAAGAAACGTTTCTGGCTGGTACATGATCATCTCCAGCTGGTTCATGTGCGAAATGACGAGCGAGTGAATCCTCTGCAGGTCCCTCTCGGGGTCCAAAGTCATGTGGAAGTTATTGCTCTCGGTCGAAGACACCTTGCTGCAACCCGGAGCCAGCTCGTTCGGAGATTCGCAACTGCAAAAAGAAAAAATTCGATTTCGAAATTTCTCGAATTCGAAATCCCACCATGACCACTGGCCGTTGATGAAGGCGCACGGATGGTACTTCTTCAACCTGTTCATGTTCGTTTGGCATATCTTCGTGAGCAAGTCCACCCACTCTTTTTCTTCGACGCAGTTCGCGGCTTGCACGTACAGCGTTCGTTCCGGTTGGACGATCTGGAACATGTTCTTCATCTTGAAGGACTTTTCCGTTAGCCTCTCCACAGCCCAAATGTTCGAAAGCGGTATTTGACACAACGGTTCTTTACCTGAAATCGAAGGGAATGGGTACTGGGCAAAAATGCAGAAATGACCACCTCACCTCTGTTTTTTGAGTAACTCAGACTGTGAGTTGTCAGTTTGAAGTATCGTTGCTTGAAGTTCTTCCTGCCGAATCTCTTCCTGCCTTGAGCACGCTTGATCATCAATCTGCACAAAGAATACAATGAGTGATTGAACGAAAGTGGTTGACGCTGCTATCAATAATGAAAAGCAACTTTCTTCATCAGCTCTCAAGAAGTGTTTTCTTGTTGAATTATGAGTGCGAAATTATCAAATAATGTCAGTGCCGAATGATCGAAATAAAATGGAATTGGAAAGAATTTGAATTCTTGAAAAGTGATTGGTATCATCTGGACAAGATTTGTCAAGAAAGACGAATTTTATTGTGAAAGAATTGGTACTGAAAAAGTACATAAAACTAAACGTTTTGAACGCTTTTTGCCAACTTGAACTCTGACTAACATTGATTTAGTCCCTTTTTTAACCTCCTACAGAATTTTCTACATTCAAAAACAAAAATAAACTAACCTTTTAATTTCTCTGATCGGGCAGCAATGTTGAACAAAAAATGTTAGTTCCTAATTTAGTGAAAAAATCTTGAAAACGTACCCCTCCTTTAAAGTCACTGGCGTGTCGCTGTCGATGGTTTCCGGGTTGGAGATGGCCGAAATAATCTCCAAAAACTTCCGGACGGCAGTCACGTGACTCTCAGTATAAAACTCCTTGTACAGGGTCTCCATGTATTCCTCCTTGCAGACTTGCTGAGTCGACCTGCAACTGACCAAATTCCCCAGCGACTGGATGGTTTTGGAAATCAACGTGAGCGTCCTGTTTATCTGGTTATCCTGCAAGCGAAACGATCAGAAAACGTCCTCCGAAGTCTGAGACGGCCGACTTACGATCTGCTCGTTCGTCAGGTCGAACAGTCGCGGTCCCAGGATGGCCGGCGCGAAGAACCTCAAAAAAATGAATCCGGAAATCACCGAGTATCGCACCTCCTTGTTTTCCGGGAAGCGCTTCATGGCGCACTCTTTGAGGTTGTGGAATATCTGGCACATGAGCGCTGGACAGTGGACGGCGCTCTGAGTTATTGCTTCGAACACTTTGAGGACGTACGATTTGAGATTGTTGAGGTTCGTTTGGACGGTGTTGGCGTCGCGGACGCGGGTCGGGTCGATCTCGCACGGCTTCCTCTCGTTGAAGATGAGCTCGATGGTGGGACGCAACGTCTTGTGGAGGTACTGAAGGCCGATCAGCCGCATAGCCTCGTCCATCATCTTCGACACCAGAGTGTTACCCCGGAATATCGTGGTTGGATCCCTGAGAAAAAACAAAAAAAATCTTGTAGCACCGATTAAGCAAAATTTCGTCACATTCGCTTAATTGGTTTACAAGATTTTGGGGGGAAAGCAAATTTCTTCTAAAAGGGAAATTAACATATTAAGGATATACAAAATTTTGTTCAATTCTTGTTCGGTCAGTCAAAACTGTTTTTCAAAAAAAACAAGAGAAGAAAACTGAAGACCACATTTGCGTAATATTCTAGACTTAAATTCTAAAATAAGGAATTCAAAATCGACCCATACGATATTTCATAAGAATGATGGCCCTTCTATGCGATATTTTTGTAGAAATAATTTTCATTTATTTATATACTTTCGATGGGACACCTGTGTGTTAAGATATATACAAAATGTTGTTTGATAGATCACTTTGCTTCCGAGATAACGGAGGACAAAGATTGTCGTCTAGCAGATTAAATCGACAATAAGAGGAAAAAGAAGATGATCGTTGAGGTCAACTTTTCAAGTGAGAATAAAGAGCAAATTATCGGGCTTCAGAGCTCGAAAATTGATGCAAAATTTCGAGTTCTATGTACCTGGAAGGCTGAAAGGACCGCTTTTTCCTGCTTTATCCGCACTGTGGGTTATAATGCCATTACGAATCGCGAAATATCTTTAATTTGAAATTTGTACCCTTTTTGGAATTGTAATTCCACACATTTCTGGCTACTACAATTATTTCTAGCCNNTCATTTAAAAAATGCAATACAGCATGTCACAAAGAACATTTTAATCGTAACCATTTCGATCCTTGGCATTGGCAAATTTATTTTGAACCGTAAAGGAATTACGAGCTAATCAAGAGCAATCTTGCTTTGCTAATAAATTTCCAGACTGGATCGATAGAGCGTTCGAGGGCGGCAATAATGAAAAGATAAAATCACACCCACGCGGCCCTTTTCATGAATGAAAACCACCCCCTCGCTCCTTGGTGGTGGCGGAAAAATACAGTACGCAAGACACCCACACACGCATCCCATTCAGAAGAGAAGGGGCCACCCACCGTTTCGTAACCGTGTATTTGTGTATAAATATTTGATTGCATAGACTGCACCCACGTTTGTGGAATCGATACCAATTGCCAGACGGGGTTTTCTGTTTGAGAAGGTGGAAATTTGAATTTATGAGGTGGCCGGAAATACCGCCATTATGATGTAGGCAATCTACAGGGAAACGATTATGGTGGCTTTATGACTGTGGTTAATTGCCATTCAAGATTATTTGACCTGAGATAAAAATAATCCCTGTATTTTTTTTTGTTGTCAAAGCAACGTTTGTGGGTTTTTCGGTTTCACCGGAAATGAGTCAAACTTTCTACTGTCGAATGGGACACCAGTCTTTGGCGAATCGTTATGCTACTTTTCCGCGTGCTCAAACAGACGTCCGACTAATAATTTATGTCAACAATTTTTATTGTTTTCGCACATTCACATTCTGAATAATATTTACGTAAGTTTTCGAGATTTTAGCGCCGGCAACATAACAACATCTCCGATACAAAAAAGTAACATTCAATCGCCGATCTACTTATCATTTTAAACTGCCTACGTATTCCACCTCGCACACTTTCGATTTTTCCACTATGTAGAAAGTATGTTGGTCTAATAATCTTGGATTCAATTCAATTTTAAAACATAATGGCTGGGTTTTTGGCTTACTGTTGGCATTTGCTCGCCTAATCCGTCCATAAAGGAAGTTAAAAAAAAACGAATAAATAATGCAAAAAATTACAGTCCTAATCAACTTCGTCTATAATGAACTTGGTTATAGCGTATTTTATGATGAATTTTCTGACCTCTAGGCTGAAATTTTGCTGATGTTCGTGCCACTAAAATTTTCTTTTATGCTGCTGGGCTGATTGTTGATAACTGCTGTTTTCACTGTTTTAAATAACAATAGGATTATTTCTGACAGTGTTCTCAGAAGGACTATAAACTAGATATTGCTTTGTAACTTCGTACCATGTCAGCTCCCATTTTAAACAGTAAACATCTTTTTCATTTGTGAAAAATGTTCCACGTGACAATTTGTGAAAATGTTGTTAATGTTTGGTTATCTATTTCAGAAATTTTGAAATTTTTGGCACTTTTGGCAACCACAAACATTGGTTTGAAAAATTGAGATTTCTGTAACAGACGCTGTAACATTTATATTCGATATCCCAAAAATGTCTGAAATAAATAGTAAATATTACAATGACTAATCAAAAATGTCGATTAATCCTGAAAATCAAGACCTGCGCAAGTCTTCATTTAATAACACTTAACCTCGCACCTTGATAAGGTTTGGACTTAAGTATGAATGGGCAGTCCTGTTCATGATTCATAAAAACATGTTCATTTACCTGTCAACCTTGATGCAGTGATACAAAAGCTAATAAAAAAGTGAGATAACCTTGGTCAGGGGCGAACAAAAAATTTGGAGCAACTATAAACTACCGCACTGTCCACCAAATAGTGCACTGCAATAAAATTTTCTTCCGGCGTGATCTATCGACGCTTCCCAATTTCCACACGAATGTTAAAAAGAAAAAAGGACATGACGTTTAATAAAATAAATTATGCAATATAAATGACCATTACACTTGGCTAAAAATAGAAATGCATGAAATTGTCATTGAAACTGTTACATAACGTTGTAAAAACTGTAAGGTTCCGACCCTATTAAGTGAGGTGGTCTTAAAACGGTCAATTGATCGGCTTTTATACTTACGTCAACATTGAAATTTCGGCATCGGCCAAGGCCTTGATGATAGGAACGATCTGACCGTGATGCATAAATATCCTGACCAGAGGCTGTGCGATTTCCATCTTGCTCGATATGATTTCGCCCAAAAAATACACGGCACTCGAGGTGATCGGCTGCAAAAAAAAAATCCGTCAAATTTGCACCAACAGCACCGACACCATGCTGACCTTCGTGTGGACGCTCTTCAGCAGCAAATCTTTCAGAGATTTGTATATTTCCGCG
The DNA here is from genome assembly GCA_004193795.1 of Asbolus verrucosus. Lineage (NCBI taxonomy): Eukaryota > Metazoa > Arthropoda > Insecta > Coleoptera > Tenebrionidae > Asbolus > Asbolus verrucosus. The sequence continues at coordinate 16,540 of QDEB01029151.1, read as the reverse complement.
GGGAAGACCCGATCTTCGTTGTATTGGACTTGGAGGCGCAGCGATCCGAGGGAGTTATCTTTGGATAGTCTTGTACCGGGGGGCGTTGAGTACGTGAAGGACGGACGGTTTTTCGCAGACCGGGGCTGCAGGAAATACCTGAAACGCATTTCGAAAAATCTTCATTTGGACAAAAGGACAGACACCACAGCATTGGTAATTTACAAAAACATAAAAGTTAAATTTACAGACATGTAATACGCAGACATAACAAGCATTATAATTAGCCAAATTCATGGAATTAAGCTCGTTGCCGAAAGATTCTGAGGAAAAGCGATAACATCAACTGTTGATTTTATTATCGATTATGTCATTTCCACGCAATCTGAAATAACTTTTGTCTTGAAAGACAAAATTGGCCAAATTTGTCAAATGTGGCTAACACCTAAACTGATGTCATAAACATGAGTTCAAGTTTGATGGAATATCGGAATAGAACGGTTCCAATGTAAACGCGATGCTAAATTTTTAATTTTTCTTTGTGATTTTTGACTGTGTATATTGATCAGCGTTTCAAAAAACGCAACTTATTTTTTAAAAAAGAAAAAAATCAGATACCAACATTAAATTAAATTAAATTAAATTAAATTAAATCAGTTACATTTGTAAAATATAAAACTCTGTGTTTTATGGAGTTGACGTAATAATTTACTTGTATGTCTATAAATGAAGTTAATGGAAATTGGCCCAACATATCACAAGTTCTACAAGTTACATGTGTTATGATTTTTGACTTTCAAGGTCGCATGTCGATGACGTAGTTTACTTCTGGGTTCGTTAAGTTTATACAAAATTGTCTCAACACGTCGAAAATCACATTTTGGAGACTAAACAGTCAATATAAATCTAAATAATTCTCAAATTCTACAAAATTCGTTTTAAAATTATCAACGAATCAGAATACAGAACCGTGTGATTTCATATCTGAAAATTCTCAGATTACACCTATTATTTCTCGATATATCGATGTTTAAAGATGCTAATTAATGCGATTTGCAATGTATGTAATGTGCACCGTACGAGGAAAAATGGCAAAATTGCCTCCTGCGGTGGTACAACAAAATAAATCGTTTTATAGCCTCATTGTTGCATACATTGCAAACTCGTGATAATTCGCGGCCAGAATATAAAATAAATTTCAATAATAATTAATCGCCGCTTTACACAAGTTTAATTATTGAGGCCGCATTCTTGACATGATTCCAACAAAATCGTCTTTCACAGAAATGTCAGTTGTTTGCAGTTCAAAGCGCCATAAACAATAACACACCGGTCGGAATTTCTAAAATTCTCGAATTTCCGACGTCGAAAACAGAATTCGCATTAGTTATTCTATTTTCCATTGTTGTTTTTATTTCTTTATTGTTTTCTGATGGCGATAAAGATACGAAGCGAAAGCTGTTGCATCAATGAATGTCGTAAACGGAATAGTAAACGTATTGGGGGGATTGGGTGACTAATTAAATGCGAAGAATGAGTAACCGGTAAGCACACTACTTCACCCGAAATTATCGTACAGACCAGCATGAAAGAATGGAAATCCGTTTGCAAATCGCTAACTACATCCTCATTACAATATATTAATTTTAAAGGTACAGTTTCTGAACGGTACAGCGTTAATTAATATACCGGATGGTCATTAGTTTTTGAACGTGCCCACCTTATGAAATTATGAGAAACAGATTATGTGATACGCACCTCACATTTCATTTTTCTCGTGGATTTGCATAAAAGATATGAGAGATAAGTTTCACGTTATCCATTCAACACATTCACTACCATTATACATAAAATAACCAATTTCCTGCGATGTTGAGTGGAAAATGTGAGGTTAGATTTGGTACATGGACCACGCTGCGGTGTGTCCGTTCCATTTTTTCCTCAAAATAAAGGGTACACGACGATTTCATAATGAATTTTTGGCATTGACCTTTACCCAAAAAGGTGACGCATTGTTTTATGTCACACCTTCATTGTACAATTTGGTACAAGCGCCTCAACAAATGTTTCTTGAAAATGGTAAGGTATTCATCACTCATCAACCATTCATAAATTGCTATTTATTACCATTAGTAATTCTCCAACCGTTCTGATGTCATACATTCGTATAAATTTCATTTTTTCATGGTCGGTGGTTGGTTTTTGAAGATTTCGAGTTCGTTATTCAAGAATTTTTCCTTGATTTTAACATAATTTCAACTTTCCCCGCAGATTTTCTTCTCGATACAACGTGATAGAATTCACAATGGACGCAGAGTCAGGAGGCCCCGACAATAGACCGTTCGTGACCAGATAAATGTCAAAGAAAAGACTCAATTTGGGTGGGTTTAGTCGTTTCGTATTCACCTGTGAAGATGGCCGATCCCGTTAATGCAAGTTCTACATTTTCCTTAATGTCTTCATTACTCGAATGCTCGATTTAACAGTACCAGCCACAATACAAAGCACATTGTTGGTATTGCTCCAATTTTTAAATCGACGAGAGGTTAAAATAGGTCGTGCGTATAACATCAACATTACATACATTAATATTTACCGATGATTACAGTTCTTTATTTTGAATCACAATTGAATTACAGACATGTCGAAACAAAAAATCCATGTTCTCAATAATTAAGACATTAGGGACATCCGTAATTATCTCGAACGGTACACGACTTTCATGTTTGTTAAAATTGAAAAATAATAACCCGACTACCTGTCGTTAGTCGTCTGTTAGCTGCTAATTAAATTCCAGTTAAAAAAATATCAATCCGACGATGGGAAATCAGTGAGATATTGCTGACACATCTGACATATAGCTACGCATGCGCGGCCCGCGGTATTTTTTTGATCGCACGATACAATATCAGAGGGCCGATTGGAAAAAGTGAAGTGGGTGAGTTTCATGTTTCTCACGAAATCGTCACAATCTTATCGTTTGTGCGAAAAACGTGACAGGGTGAAGCAGAAAACCAAATGTTCCGTTGAAACTGGTGAATCACGACTCGATTTATGAACAACGGATATATGATCACCCGAACCTACGCAAAATTCGTCACCAATGTTAGTATACATAGAGGTATACATATGAAATTTACTATTGTTGCAACGTTTTATCTCACGGTCAATAACACGATTTTTAACGAACGTCGTTTGTCCGTTATTTAATCTAAACCAAACGCGGGTCGAACGTGCCGTTTGCTCAAAATAATAATAATTGCACTTAATGATGGGCTATTTGCGTCTTGGGTTGTATTTTTAACGACGAAAATGCTGCAGGTTTGCTCTTGAATTTGTTCTTATTTACGATGTAATGTGAAACTAAAAGTTTTCACTTCCTCTATCGCTTAAAGGCCGAAGGAGCACTCAAGACGTCGAATGCAAATAGAACGCTTCAACGTTGAAACGAAACAAATGTACCTGTGCACCACGATTGGGATAAAAATGCATCATGCAAACGGACAAGAGGTACATTCTTTGGCGCTGTTACAACTGAAGAATTCGGGAACATCTGGATCGCCGGAATCACCACACCTGAATACCGTTAACGAATGACTGGATAAACAATAACAAAGTGAAATAACAGGATTAAATAAAACAAAAAATTCATTCCGTCAAAATGCGTCTTCGATGAGAAACATTCATTAATCACAAAGAACAAACAGCTTCATCCAGTAATTCTTTCCCCGAAAACAAAATAACAAAATAAATTAAAAAAACAAACCAACGAAATAGTTGCGTCGCAGTGTTTTCAGTTTTGGAGAAATTATTTATGTTGGAACACTGCAAAAACTCTTATTTTTATAACCGTTTTCATGGTCTACTTAAGAGCGGTATCTACCCATCGGAATCGTCATTTTTGACTCATTATTTAGTCTACAACGAAATGTCAAAATGTACCCACCACTAATTGAAAGTTACCGAAATTTTTATCTTTAATTTGAATTCATAAAAGTTCTGAACCGTCGACATTTTGATTTTTCAACATTTAATTTTATTTTGGTGATGTTTTGGCTTGTCAGCGTTCTGTTTTGTAAGAAGAGTAATGTGCTCCATTATGACAAACTGACATTAATAATTTGACATTATGTCAAGTTATTAAGCGTTATTACTGTTTCATACAAAGTTGTTCATGGAAAAACTTAACAAAATCACTCTTAACAGTGAACCGAAAATGGTGCTTTCTCAATATGAATAGTTAAATGGTTAAATTTTAATGACTTTAGTGACAAATGTCTGAAAAAAATAAGTTTTATTCTCGGTAACACCAACAAAAGCGAAACGACAATGTCTTCCACTTTTCATAATGTCAATAGTGAGCATTTAAGCAATTCCCACCCTGTACAAACACAATAATAATTAGGGTGGTAACACTTAATAGCTAAGAGAAGTTTAATTAAATTAAAACGAAACAAACCGATTTATACAATGGTAATGAGATTTCGGCAGGAAACAAAACGCATTGTGATTGGTCGATTTAATTACAAAATGAAGGATATAACCAATTATAGGACGGTACACATTATGCATATTAATTTGGCGCGTTTTAATGATCTAAATTCGTTTAAAACCAAGCTTTGGCAAAGAACCTCTCGAAATATCAACCGTACGTTAATTTTTGTACAATTTTTGCCAATTTGTACGGCCCCAAAATGGCAATTTTGACACAGCATCGGTCGTCACTTTAGCCACAACAAACGCTTTTGCTTTTCACAATATTTGCTTTGACAAGAACACACATCTTATCAAAACTAAATAGGCGAAAACACCTTGTTGGCAACAATGTGCTGTCAGAGTTATTTAATAAACTTGAAAGTACTTTCATTATTGATAAGCGGGCAGTAACTACAGACCAAACGACACACAAGAAACGATAAATAAATCACAGAAAGCACTCAGCACACGTCAACTTTCACTATAAACTCCTATCCTTAATTGCCGTGGTGACAAGATGAGTTAATTAATTCTACCGACAGTTTAAAATGCAAAATGGCTTACCAGGCATTTCTGGGGGCGGCATTTTGCTGCTGAATCCCGCTCAGCTGCACTCTCACTTCTCCCAGGAACACGTCGTCCCCCATCCCGGGGGCGTCGTGCCAAATGGACACGTTCAACTCACAAATCTCCACTTCACCCCCGTCCCCACACAACCCATCCTTGTCCCGTCCCTCGTAACTGTCAAAAGTCAGCACCTCATCGAACTGCGGACACGTCGTTTTTTTCCTAACCTTAGTCCTCTTGGAGACACTCTTACGGTTCGTGTAAGTCACACAGGCCAGGGCGTAGGGATCACAGGCACCGTTCTTCAATGTCAGATCCAAACACTTCACCACTTGCACCAACAGACGGTCATTGCGGGCGTAATTCGTCACGCTCTTGCTCTTCTGACAGCTCCAGGTGAACTTCAGCTCGATATTGACCTTGCCTTGCACCTCCGAGTCTGCATCCACCGGCTTGATGGCGAACCAGTGGTCCTTGTTGTTGTACGAGCCCAACTCCTCGCGCTTGATCGCGACTTTACCCAGAACCTTGTTCTGCTTCAGGTGCTTGTCTCTGTCGAACAAGTAGATGGATATGAACCGGAAGTCTCGGGGCACCTCGAACTGGAATTCTTCACCGAAAAAGGGGCTGCAAAACGGTTATAGGGTTAGCGGAGACGGGTCGGGCGTGACCGCAGCACTTACTTCAGCGTCTTCTCCACGGTTTTCGTCCTGTAGATCTCCTCCTGGTCCAAAGAGAGGATGCAGTAAACATCCCTAACCACCGAAGATAAATTCGATCTGGGCAGCAATTGTTTGGCTTCTCCTGCAAATGCGCGTTTTGGGGGGTGAAACGGGGCACCAGTCAGTTATTTTGGAGGGACGAATCGCAAATTTGTTACCACCTGCCAAGTGTTCGAACCTCAAAATGTCAACAAAGCGCCGTTGACGTTTGTAAAAACAAAAGACGGCTTTTGACAGGGGTTGCAACGCAGGGCAGGCTAGATCGGCGTGAAACAAGCGGGTTAAGGGGGCGAAACGGGTTGGAATACGTACCGATTTTGATTTTGAGCCTCTCCTCAACTCTCACTGGGACGTCCGCCATGTTTCCGTCTACTCCATGTTCTGTTGAAAAAATGAATGGATCGGTTTGACATGAGTACAGTCGGCCTGATCGAGTGGCCCAGCTACACAGCCGCCTCGATCCCGCTCGACCGGTCGTGTCGAAAAGGCGCCATTTTTAGGGGAGCTGCGGGCAATGAGGGACTCGGGCACACGTGCTGCTATTCACCACCGACTCATGAATGGGCCGACGAGGAGGCGACGCGAAACCGCTGCGACGGCGAGCGCTGCGCGACTACGCAAGACCGCATGAATGAACCGAAAAAGCGCTCCCATAACTCATCCATTGCGATTAATTAATGCGAATCCGTGAGCATGGGCAGCACGTGGAGGTATTCCGCGGCGGCAGGGGCGGCTCGTCGCGACCGCCGCCGCTGCCCCGGCGCCGTCGACGTCCTGTTTTTGCTGTCGTTGTTGCTTTTTTATCGCCGGCCGCCAAACTTGAACGGCGAGTGCCGTGACGGCATCGATCTATTCTTATCAATGAAATTCGACGTCGGAACGAGCGTTTTCGTATTCATAAAATAAATAAATAGTGAAATTTACAACGGTCCTGTTTATTCAAGGAACAATGAATTGCGCTCACGTTTTGTACGCTGTGATCAAAATAATTTTGCATCTTGTCAGCACTTCTGTACTACTGCTCTCGTATCACGCTGGCCTTCATCCAAGAATGGACGTTTTTTAAATATGTAAATAAAACATCGATTACACTGCTGCAACAAAAATGTACCTTTTTCTATTTTGCGTTTAGAATAAGTCTATTAAAGCACCCAAACGACGTCACTTGGATGCTAGAATAGACTAGTAAAATTTGCTGCATTCATGTTGGTATCGTTAAACTGTCAACTGACAAACGTCAAAAAACAAAACAAATTGGACTTGTCCGGCAGCTAACATGTTTTGTGCAATTTGCCTACTTTTCGGCGGCGTTAATGATAAACTTTCTTCAGCGTTCATTTTCAAACATTAAACGCGANNCTCGTTGCAGAAGGTCCTTCAAGTACTCATTTGTTCCTCAACTCGCCGCTATTCGTGCCTTCTGCAACTTGTATTTTAATATACTATTATTTGTAAGCGATTTTAACGAAATTTTGACACACCCAGTGAAGCTAACTAAACTTGCAGATGGTTATTTTTCAGAAATGACAGTCGACTTTTCTTTTTCAAATGGAACACTGATTTGTTTTGATACGGGGTTAAAACTCCCAAAATTTGACAACTTACAACTTCTTTAGAATGCATTTAAACCGGAAGTACGAGTATATACTCAGAATGTTTGTTTCCTTTTTTTATATTATTATTTTTTTCTTTAATAGGGGTTAAGTAGAGAGTAGTTTACAAGTTGGACTTGCCTCGATTTAGTTTTTTCCGTTTTTTTGTAAATTTAATGTAGATAATTATATTTAATTTCATTTAAATAGAGACATAATAACAGTAATTATAATAACACTTACATCGCTCCCCATTATAGATTATAACGTGCCATCAAAAATAAAACACCTCTAGTTACCCAATGTTTTAGTTGAAAAAACTGAAATCACACATGGAACTTGTCAACAATTTTAAAAAAAGATTTCTGTGTATGAACTTTCACCAACTGACCCTAAAAGAGTGGTTTTTAAACACAATTAACAACGATGGAACATTAAATCACGCCTTTCATTCGAATGAAGCTTGATTTCATGTATCTGGATATGAAAACTCCCAAAATATGCTAATATGGAGTACAGAGAATCCACATTTTTTTGCTGAAATTCCACTTCACCCTCAAAAAGTTGGGCTGGTTTGAGTCGAAGGAGGATAACTGGACCATACTTTTTTAAAGGTAGCAAGCTGTAACACTTCATTTTTCTAATCTTTTAAGGTAACCTGAATGCACAGAGGTACCAGGAAGAAATGTTGAAACCTTTTGTAGGTGAACTGCACGAAGACGAACTCAAAAATGGATATTTGAACAGGACGGGGCGACAGCTCACAAAATTTAGAAATGCTTGCGGATTTGTGTGGTGAACGAATCATCCAGTCGAAATGGACTTGTCAATTATACTCCAAGGTCATGTAGTTCAACTGACTTTATTTAAAAAAAATCAGTATTTAAACGGCTTGAAAATTTGGAGCAACACTTATTGTAAATAAATTAATAATCGAATATCAGTGTTTATTTATTCAATAAATTAAACATGTTAACGGAAGAAATTAACTTTTTACTCGCGTTGGCGTCACTTCGTGTTGATCTAACCTCATTTTTTCATAAATAAAATCCTTCTGTTTAATAGTTAACACACGACGCTATCCTAGACATACGTTTCAAAACTAGAGGTGTTTTATTTTTCATCACACGTTAGTTAGGACTGAGCGATTTTAAAGAAATATCATTTTATTTAAGGACTGACAAAAACAATTTCTGAGAAACGCTGTGGTCATTTGTAAAATATTATTACTGTCTTTATAGAGTGTAATTATAATTAAAAAAGGCTTTTGAGCAATAAATTTTGAAAATACACTGAAGTACACAATTATTTTGGTCACACTGTATTATTTCTTTAAAAATAAATTCATCGACTAAAATGAGTGGATCCAATATATTTTTCCGATTCTTTTAAATTTACAATTTTTTATTAAATTAAATTTAGTAATCATTGATGATTTCATAAATATAAAGTACATTTTAGTTAAACACTTATATAACCTTTATCAGTTTATTAATAATTTTAAAATATTAATATAATAAAAATATTGTTATAGATTTGGTTTATTTTAAATACGATTAATTATAACCACTCAAGTGCAGTGGCGTAACTTGAAATTTAACTTGAAAAAAGTTATTAAAACAAATAGCAAATTTAGAAGAAATATGAAAAAGAAACAAATTCAGCCTATAAGAGAATTTTAATTATCAAAGATGGAAACAATATTACAAAAGAAATATTTCAACAAATTGAAAATAAGATTATCAGTAGCCAGGTCTAATAAGGCAAGTGGAACATTCTGAGGTCTAAATTAGGCAGAAAAATCTATTCGTTTTGCAGAAATTTCAAAAGTAAGGCAAATAAAAAGGTCTGTATCTGGTATTCAATTAATTCAAAACAACACACTAACAAATACATCGTCAAAAGTTGCTTCAACAACGAGCTACAAACGAAATTTAATTCATTATCAGTAAAAAAAAAAAAGATAATCAAAATGCTCTGTCAGATCATGCATATTTTTTAAGAGATTAGAAAATGATCAATGAAATCTACTCAGATAAACATTCTTGCTATTTAAAGAAAATATCATCGATGTTATCTAGAAGGTCAAGAATACTTGATCTGAAAATGAAATTAAATATACATTAAAAAAAATTAAAAACATTTGCAGTATAAAAACGAAAATGTCGAAATGTTTCCGTCAGTCACGGAGACAGTTTTCGATTTTTTAGACATTCATTTTATCAAAACGAAAGCTTCTTTTAGATCAACATGCGATGTCACCTTTTAATGGTGACCACGGAGAAAGTAAACTACAGAAAGAGGAGCCACTTTAATGCTTTTTGTCACTCCACACAGGCCGAAATGTGCAAAATTTCTGTTTGTATGCACCACCTATTCCGATCGTAGCACTAATTATGATATCAGGAGTAAATAACCGTAAAGTTTACGACCGCAAGCTGTAGGATTTTATTCAGTATTCATGTGCATCCTGTTAGGAGATTCTTTATTTAGCTCTGGAATACATTGTGTTGAAATCTATAACCATTAAAACTGGATAAACTCAAATGAAGAGCAAGCGTGCAACATCCTCACAAACATAAACTCGTAATAAATCAACGTCTTCGATCACAGATTGCCCATCTTCCTCCAGAATGACACAGATAACGAAGAGTCTTACTCTCTTTCAGCCTGCGGTTTATCTTCGTTTGCTTTCTCATAATTTCTAAATAAATGTCGTGTCACAGATAAAAAAGAATGGGCTCCTGTTTCGACATCACGCATTGTGTTTTTCTTTGGCAAGAGGAAAATTCAGCGGCGATTAGCGATAGCCCAAATTACCGCAAAAAATGTTTTTGCGTGTACGATTTCAACAACATTAAGAACAAAGTAAAGAAAAACCGCCATTGTGGGATTTAATTGTTGTGTTAAAACGAGCCGATGGCATTGTTGTAGTCTGGTGAGCTCTCACGACATTATTAATGTTTATTAAAGATATTACGAAAATTTGTCGACAAAGGGAAATAAGTGTGTTATGGGAGATTGCCTNNTTGTTACGATCCGCGAAGAAAATAAAAGTTCGCCGTGGAAATCGTATTGTTCGAACTGAAATTTTCAATATGCATATCAGGATGACGACAGCGGAAGCGGTTAAAACACATTTTCTTGCGGCCTGGCAGCATCATAGGGAAGCCATACTGTCATGTCAGAGGAAGCAGAATAATTAACAATTAGGTGCACAATTATCCTCCTGAAAAAGGCGCTGCACGCATCCCACAATTATACAATTATCATTAAGCGACGCTTTTACAGCGCCTCATCAACTAAAAAATGTTAAAATAATGATGAGTGTGCACAATGGATTACTTTACTCGTTCAAGAGGCTATGCCTGATAAGAACAATAATTTACATTGGCCATTATTCAGTGCTATTATTTGATTTGATCTTTGTAAACTAGGTCTTAATTACGTACTTAATTCAGTACAGCCTGAGACAAAAATAATGCCGTTATTAATCCGGATAATTCAATGCGTGTGGTGTATTATGTACAAGTACAATCGCCATTGTGCTGTCGGTACTTTGTCTGTATTAGAATGTGATAAATAATTAATACAACATTATTGTTGCTTTCTGGTTCATTTGCAGCACAAAGGAGCCGCCAATAATTCCAAGTTTAGTTTATGCAACTAACATTTTAAAGAATCTCGTAACAATTTGTGACGGAAACGTTTCAATTCTGTTTAATACAGGGTGTCGCAACTTATATACCCACAACGTCATTATACCCACTAATAAATCTGTCTCTTTATATATTTTAAAGAAAAACAAGACAATACTATGCTTTTAGGTTGCATAAAAATTTCTCCCCTTCATTTTCAAAAATAGTTTTTACTCACCCGTCAGAAAGAAGAAAATTTTTAAGTCCTGTGAAAGAACTGAATAAAAAAACGTTAAAATGATTGTTTTATCTTATCATATTCATTTACTGAAAGCAGCAATTATCGAATTCTTATTTTTTTTATTGCGATATGATTTCACTACATTACAATTTTGGGTTTACCAGTCTCATTTTTTCTTTTTTTAAATTTAATTAACAATGTTGGTATCATTCAAGCAATTGTCATTAAGAACGTATCTTTTTCATTTCCAATTGTTTGCAATATTTTAAATTTCATTTAATATAAACAATTAAATTCATAATAAATGATTTAGTGAAAATTTCTTGTAATTTTAATTTATTTTGTCCATTAAATCACAATTCCATTCGTNNGTTGTCTGTAATTTTGTAATTTGTACGAATAAAAATTTGAAATTTAGTACAATTAATGTAACCATAACGCGTCATAATTTGATGCATACGTCAATTTGTATCACTCCCATTTAGCCGGAAATAACATAAATTTTGTTTATTTGAATGGTTATTTGTATTTTTGGAAGGAAAAAAAAGGATTTTTTATTTTTCACCCAGAGTACTGTAACCTAATTTTGTTTGTTTAACGTCAGTGTTACCCAAAAAATAAATTAATGCGTTATCTTACAAAACAAACGAAAAAACAAATTGTGTTCAATTAATTCGAAGTTCCTTATTTCAGTCAAAAAGTGGGAGCCTACTAAGAATTTTGAATTTTGAAACAAACTTCCACCTTTTACAGAATTATCTCTTTCCGATATGATATGTTACTGATATTGTAATCGCAAAAATTAAAATTTGTACGAACCAGCATGCTCCGATTTGAAAAATTAACTAATTTCCAAAAAACTCATCACCTTGGAAGCTCTTTTGTGTGTTTCTTTTGCGAGATAACGCATTAATTTTATTTTTTGGATACTACTAACGTCAAAAAAAAAACAAATTTTGTGAGGTACTACACACACGAAAAGATAAAAATAGAGACAAAAATTCTCCCAGTAATATTTATATTGAAAAAATGTAAAATACATGGAGTGTTCCATTTAAAAAACAAATTTAATGTCATTTTCCGAGAAACGTGGAGTGATAAAAATCTGAACATGCCTCAGATTAAGACGTCGTAAGATTGTATTAATTGTACCAAAATTTCATTTAGCATATTTCGAAAATGTGACTATCACCTATTGTTTTAAATCATAGATATATAAAGTGCACATATTTTATTTGTTATAATCAAAATTCGACTTTTACTACATTACATAGCGTGTGAAACTGTTTTAAATTTTTATTGTAACAGTCTGCTTACACGTGTTTGAATAAATTAACAAAAAATTATTCTCATAACGGAAATTAAATCTTGTAAACACAAATTCAAGTTTCTTCGAAAAAATTCAGTTTATTGAAAAAGCAAAAAACCGAAAAATTATTAACAATTTCCTGTTGCAGACGTAACTGGGAAGTTTCCTGGCGAATATCCGTTTATGTTTTCTTTGGAAAAATATACTGGTAGCTGCGGCACCAGTAATAATCATCTAAAGCTGTCGCTGAAGTCACTTGAGGAAAATATTTCTGCTTCTAAAACCTTGTGTTTAAAATTTCTCGACCTGTGATATTAAAAAAAATACTATTTCAATGCCCACGCCTACCCATTAATATGTTACGCCTCTGTATTCGTATGCAGAAGATAAAGCAAACGTAATTAGCGTGTGTATTTTAAACAAATTTATGTCCAACGGCATAAAAAGTTAATCCAGTTAATGCACGATCGAAGGCCTTCGGTTTATCTCTCACATACACGAATTTATCATTTTTAATAAAAAGTGCATTGTAGGAGTTTATCAGAAGCCACCAGATCAAATAAATGGTCGTTCGATATCATTCACGTTCATTTTTAAGTCAACATGATGTGATTAAACAGCATTTAATCCAAAACGAAAACAACCGCAGCGCTGATAGGTAGCTGGTCTTTTCCAATAATTATTTCCGAAGTCGTGACGCACACCATTAGCGCGTAAAAAAAATGTAGACAAATTCTCGGGTTACATTTCCGTTATTTAGGTGCCAGTTCGTCATTTCACTCATTTCCGGCGTATTAATGACACAGGGAACGGCTCCGAGCGATATGATAATACAATTTTGAAACACATTACTAATATGAATGATCCATTTTCGCATAATGCAAGCGTTGTATTTTAAACAAAACTACGTGCGTGATGCGGATTGCAAACAACTTTTATTAGTCGGTATCCGGATGTTGGTCTTTTATGCAACAACATCCAGGCTGTAATTTCGCGGATAAATAAAAGCGCACCTACGGACCCATTTCCTTTGAATGCGAACTCGTCCAGTCTCACGTATCGAAAATTAAAGACGGATAAAGAAGACGTTCGGTGGCACGCATCTTCTAAAAAGAGCGATGGATGTAATCTGACCGGAAACGGATATGATTACATTATTTTAATGCATGATGAATGAATCCATATGGCCGAATGCGCCAGAGGAAAGGAGCGAGAAAATCGGCCGGAGATGATCGCGATACATCTCCGTTTTATTATTTGTGTCTTAAAAGCAGGAAAGATTGAGCTGGGAGGGAAGTTGGCACCGGAAGTGGCTTTATGAATGGGTTCTATTTGCGTTCGACGTGTTTTTACTCGCTCCCAGCGAGGGGCTTCTCACAGCCTCATGTATAAGAATTTCAATCCCCACATGTTATTAGATACACAAATTTATTAAAATTAAATCATTTACAATATGTGTGAGCAATATTTTCTTTCTTAGAGGCGACATTTTCTCCTGCGCATGCGCTATAAACAGAAAAACTAAACGAGTTGTAGAAGTGTGCACACTTTTATTAATTGTCATTAATTTGTAGTGTTTGTGATGACATAACGTCTTTTGAGTGCCGACAATTACACCTAATTAGGAAATACTTTGTCAAACGGGAAGTTTTGGAAATTTTTATTGAGTATTTCCGTAAATGCCGTGCCCACTAGGTCGTTTATGAGCGGCCTTAACACGACGAAGCCAGGCTGCCAGGCGGTGTTTATGATCCAATCCAACATGTTCTCTGCAAAAATAAAATAATGTAAATAAATATGGATCTTCAAGTTAAAAATAATTCTGTTCACACAAGAATTGAAATTGTTGCAGAATTATAGGTGGCTGCGTACACAGATCTCTTCTCTACAGTAACTAAGTTTTTTTTAATTTTTAAAAGATACGAACATGTATAGACTAACATTCTTGCAGTGTATAATGTGTTGCCTACATTAATACAATAGAATTCTGAATAAATCAAAAAAGTATTATAACTTAATAAAAACTAGAGGTGGCTTTATGATATTCACATATATTAAAATTTGGACTTTCCTAGATTATTAGCCCAATATATCACTAAACAATTTGGACAACGAATGTACTTTTTGCCATGAAAATAGACATACAATTTTCTATTTGCAAAAACCTAATGTTCACACCTCCAAATGTCTAAAATCTTGTTTAAATTTATCAGTTGTCAAAATAACAACCAAAATTAGTTGAAACGCGGTTCAGAAGCACTGCAAGTTTTCATTCTTCCATGCAAATGTTTTTTGCGAAAGTAAAAGCGTCTGAGTGTTAGCACCAACAAATTTGCAATTCAAAGAGCAATTAGGAGTCGAGATTTCTTTTGCAAAAGCTAAACAAAAATCAATTTTTTACTTCCGATTTACTACAAAAAGTTATTTTAAAGGAACGTGTTATTAGTTACTAACCAACGATAGTTCTTCCTCCTGCCAAGTGTCCAATATGCAATTCCAGCTTATTGCAGGACTGCACATTAACATCAACCTTTAGGGATGGGTTTGGAATGGCATATCCTCGTTTATCTCTGACAGGTTTCCTCGTGACAGTCATCGTCTGCACATAGTCTTGTAAGCGCAAATTCCACGACCCCTGATTGGCCACTTTCTGCCCAAAGAAAGTACCCTCGATTTCGTACCATCCATTTAACCTTTTATCGGGAAAGAACTGCGTAAACTGTATGAAATGCTTATTAAAATCACACCTAAAACCGGCATTCTTGGTTACACTGCGATTTTGAAAAACTTAGACATACTTGAATGTATTGACTTGGGAGGCAGTCCAGCCCTCTTCGGTGACGTTTCTCAGGACCAGCTTGTAGTTGAAAAAGGGACCACTGCGCTTCTGTGGCACCTCAGCAGCGTGGAAAGGGTCGAAAGGTGCTATGCCGTAGTCGGGGATACCTAATGTTGGTTTCAGTAAAGAAGTTGTTAGAGGAAAATAGGGGTTGGTAACCTGTTTTGAAGAAAGGACGCAAGGCGTTCAGTCCATCTTTGACGCAGTCGTCGAAGGTTTCTTCCGTTTTCTGGCATTCGCCGAAATAATTCTCTGCAATTTAAAAATTTAATGAAGCGGTTACAAGCACGTGTTCAACTTTTCTTTCATGAAACAGCGCTCTCTTGCATAACAGGTATGTGAAAGCTGGGGTCTCGTGCAAAATGTTAATTTGGTGCATAACATGTTAGTTCATTATTATGAAGATAAGTTTAAATAGTATTGCAAACGTTGATGATATTTTAGATGTACTTAATAAAAGAAAATTAAACGAGTTAATTACATCTAAATAACTTACCTAAATTGACTTGACACTTAACACTTGCAAAAAATGCAACTGTCAGGAGAAGTAACATCCTATCGGTCATTACTCGATGAAAGTAAATGAGGTGTAGCTGAGGTAGGCACCTGAAGTATATATTATATACGTAAAAAAGGTACTAACAGAAGAATGTACAAATTACCAACTATTGTCTTACAAGTACACTAACACATTTTTTCAAATAGGCATCACTAGTCTCAGTTAAAACGATTGGAACGTAATGAAAGTGTTATATTTTGAACAAGTTAACCCCACTTTCAACGGAATTTAAGATTCCCGGAAATTTACTCGTCCGAGTTACTTTCTCCAAGAATGTCTTGATCAAATATGTATCTCGATAAGCAAGGGGAAATTTCGTGTTGGAATTTACCATTTTTCCTATTTATCTTTTCTTTAATGTTGTTTTATGGTTACGATTTTTGTTTTTTCTTAATTGTGTTTTATTTAAGTTTAACCTTTAGTAGTCTAGTATGTGTAACTTTTTAACTCAAATTATTATGCTTAGTTTTCTTAGTCGTTTTCCTATTTTCTGTGCATTTTTTTCAAGAAAAACCGGTACTTCTATCAAAACATCAAAAACAACGTTAAATTTGACTTTTTCTTGAATAATGATTGAGGAAGCATAGAGATATTGCAAAATGGTATGAATTCAATTAT
>QDEB01029036.1:0-14275 GCA_004193795.1 Asbolus verrucosus | reverse complement strand
CAAAAAGGTGATAGAAATTTGGCCTCCACTGTAGGTATAGTTTTTTGCTATATGCTTTCAGATATCTTATTACTTACAAAAATTATAATTTTATTCGATTATTTCACATGTAAGGTTATTTTTAATTAATTCATTCAGAATGCAGATAACAGATTATAGATAATAAAACTTTAATTTATGCAGTTAGAATACTGAAATGAAAGATGTACACGATTTCTGTATTTGTGCATATTTCTGTAACGGCAAAATAGCATATTCTGCAGTAAAGATATTATTTTCAAAAAATAGGCTCCTTTATTTGCATTAAATGTGCCCAGAAATAATTTAAATTTACCTTAGTCTTTTCTTTCGTAAAAATAAATTTTATGTATACTTAAGTAAGTAAACTACTAAGGTTATGAACAAAAAGCTACCATCATATATGTATAATTGTATAGGTATATAAATTACTCAAAATTGAATAGGGATATTGGTCATACTTGAAGTTTTACTGCAGGAAAGCATATTTTCTTATTTATAATTTAATTAATACATGAAAAGTAATTCACTCATGCAAAAAAAAAACAAAAGTGTTTAATTCTTGAAAATTCTTACATTTTTCAAATATCAAAGTAGGCATTTTTTTAATTCTCTAAATTTAACAAACTATAGTACCGAGTTGAGTTATCTTGTGCTTCAATTACAGCTGGACATCTGTTAGGCATACACAAAAGCAAAAAAGAATATTAAACTTTTTATTGAAAACATTAAAAAAGAAATACAGACTGTAAAGGTATATTTTAATTTGCATGGTTACAACAAAATGTTGTTACGATTCTTTGTTTACTTTACTTACTAGGGCGTGCTTTTGTTATCTACGTAGATATGAAATAAAGCAATCGGAATATTAACAACTGTTTTATATTTCTATGTAAGTCTCTTCTACACTCATACAATTATTTAATTTTTTCCAGTTGTTCTCTATAATCAGGAAATTTTCGTTAACCCTCCAAAATATTGTTTAACCGTGTCTTTTACTACCTTTGTAAAGACTTTCCCATGAGATCCTTTTTGAGGTTTCAAAATAAAAAAAAAAACCTGACGAAGCTAGATCAATGCCATAAACATAACATAGTCTGTTGAATTTTGTTCATCTTAAGAAACCGACAATATTGTACAGAACAGATGTAGACATTCTCTTCCAGAGCAGTTTTTAAATTTTTGGTTGCCTTCTACTGACTTCTCACTTATCATAGACTCTTCTATTGATATGTATTCACAAAGCAAATGTTTAGAAAAAGCTGTAATCAGTGGTTGTTTTTTTCCAGAAAATTGTGGTTAGGCCTTCTTTGTTCCCTTTTCTTGATGGTAGGACATATCGCATGAAATCCATTTGAAAATAAGATTACGCAATTTTCCCATACGGGCGGTCATTTTACCATTCTTTTGTAAAAAATTCTTAAGCTAAGATGCTCAAGTTTACAACACATTTTATTAACAAAAAAAACTCTTTCATATTCCTATAAACCGTACAATTTAGATATAGTTTAGCATATATACTTCTAAATGATGCAGCTATTTTTTAAATATTTTTTTTAACCTTGTCGTTTTTTTGTTTCATAGCTAGATAAATACCATAAATATTCACCTTCGTATGTTGTTATGATAATTATGATACTTTCTGTTACAAAGTATGTACAACAACTAGCCACTATGAATATCTTTTTAAACAAATTTAGCTTGATAAGAGACATAACATTGCCCGAAACTTAGTTAATAAATTATACAAGGTCATTATAAATGTTTGTACTCAAAGCCATCTGTTAAAACAATTGTAAATCGTCTTGTTGTCGCTATATAATCATAATGATTCGAACTGTTTATTTTTGACATATGAGAACACGATCTGTCATTGTATTGGATTGGAAGTTATGAAAAAGAAAATTTTTGGATTATTAATTTAAATAAAATGGTGTGCAGATTACTTAAAAGACAGGTTGTTTATAACATTGTAAAAAAGTAAGTTGGGAAATAAGTGTATACATGCAGTTTAATCTCGTGCTAGTAACAATTAGTAGCCGATACAGTCAACAGTCAAAAACATTTTTCCTTAGAATTACAATCTTTTAGTAAAAATTAATAATTATTCCCATAGAGCAGCAAGATTTTCTCAACAATTCACAGCCGCCTTTGGCTACAAACATTTATAACGATCCGGTATATTTAATTTGATTCTGAAAATTTGTTAAAACCTTTTACAACCAAAGAATGTTTAATTAAATTTATTAAAATCAAGTAACATAAACTCAATATTTTAGTTTACGTGTAAGTTACTGCCAGTTTTCGTTTTTTAAACCGAAAAACTGATAACTGATAACATCAATGATTAAAATTTTAGTACCTAAATGCCCCGTTTGTTAAAAGAAAATGTCTCGATCAAGGAAACATATTGTATAAGTAATGAAAAAAAAAATTACGGAAGATGTTAATTAATATTACATGTTAATGCCACAGACAGTAGGTAAACTGTTAGCCGATTTTTACAAGAATAATTATACAGATACTTAATGATCCATACAATGATTTGAATTCTATTGGCCGTAATGACCGTTCAGAAATTTGCAAAGTATGATTAATCATTATTCTCATTCATTTGTATATAAATGAATTTTTTTCAGGAAGCTGTGCTGGGGGTAGTAATAGAAAAAATACTACATTCATTCGAGGTTTCGTGACTCGGGTTATTTCCTGATGTTCTTGTAATATAATTAAACATCAATCTTACATGAATAAAGTGATTACTTAAAGGCGGCGCAGAAGGTATAAACTGAACATTCACGCAGTTTATCGCTAATGTTCTATTTGATTTATTGGAACATTAGTATATTGTGTTATTTTAAATTTTAATCAGATTTTGAAAATTAATGATAAGGTAAATAAAAATAATTTAAAAGTAAACAAAAACTTTCTGGGAAAATGAAGAAAACGGATTATCTACTTATGCCTATAATATTTCAGAGATATGAAATATCCTAAAAATGTTCCTACAAGGTGAAACTGTATATTTTATTCATCATTGTTATTTTAATTAATTTATTACCTTTTAATAGAGTTTACTTACAGTTCCCATTTGTTGCAAATCCCATAAATTGTTGGTGGAAAGAAGCAATATAAAATGTAGTTTTTCATTCAAATAAAGTAGTTTTTGTAAAATAGTAAATAGTAAAAAAGTTGGGTAAAGTTTCATAAAACAAAAACTCATAGCGTATAAAATTTGATAACAATATCATCTGTTATGGCACTAAATTAATGTTATTAACTGACAATCAGACTAGCAGAAATTATAAACTCAAAAATAACTAATTTGAAAATTTACGCTTTGTATTTTTTAATTTATAAATGTTACACAATTTATAACGGTAAATTTATTTTAGTTGTTCCGAAACACTACTCTTAAGTCAACTCTCAACTGTTAGGTTATTATTATAATTTTATTTATGTTGAGACCTGCTTTTCAAATTATTTAAAATTGTGAATAAGAACTTTAAGTGAGAATTTCTAAAGTTACCTAAACATTTTAACAAAAACACTGAAGCTGCTGAACGAATCCAAAGTCTGCTCCACTATCAAAACACAGTGCCAAGATTGTTAGTGCTAGGATTGTTCACAGTAGATGAATTTTTAACCGAAATCAAATGAGCATATCAAATTAGGATAAACTGTGGTTACATAATTTTTATGGTGGATTATTTGGAAATATTTTATATAGTGAGCGACAAAAGAATGGAATAAATTCATTAAAATCGAAACAAATCATTTTTCGCAAAAATCCTGACACACGGCAATTTTATTTCTTAAAAGCAAAAATCAATTTCTGAATTTAATTTGTTTTCGACTAATGACGTCATCGACATTTTTTTAATGGCAAACCTTCATTTTTTGTCGTGATTGTGATAGATCGTTTAGTGTTCAAAATGGTAGTTTAAAACTTTTGACATCTTACATAAGAAAATTTTGAAGAAAAACATAATTGAACATAGGAAACAATATTGATTTTTAATAAAAACTTTCCGTTCAAAAATGTTCTTGTCGTAAATTAACTAACTTTAAAATTAGTAAGATTGGACAAAATGTATTAATTTAAATTTAAATTTTAATATGTTTGATTGTCATGAGGTCATGTATTGCTCCTCCTCTTCTACAACATATATTTTAAAAACACTTTGTATATGTTCTCGAAAGCTGTTATTGAAAATATGACAATTGTTATGCAGAACAATAGGATTAACCTTTGCTTTCAAAAGAATCTAAATCCAGTTTGTCTCAGGTTACATTTGATGAGTTCCTTTAATTCATTAGTGATAGCGATATTTTATTTAAACAAAATTTTTTATAAAAATGAATAATTACTAGAAGAGACCCAAGGAAACCATACCATAAGTAAGATTACAAGTCAAACAGCGTATATTTCTTGTTTAAAATGTTTAGTACATCATTGGTCTGCCATACTTCTTCTTGGTAATTTTTTATTTGCATTTTTGTCTTCAGAAGCAGAAGAAAGCAAGATTCTTTGAAATGGCCACATATTTCAAAATGTTCATTTTTGTTTAAAAACGCCACTTCATAAATTATTTCAGAAAATGAAGGTGTTTGTCTACAAATCTTTTTTAATGAGTTTTTCTTAAATTTCACATAATCAGTTCTTCAAAATAATTTAATTGTGAACTGAACATTAATAAATTTGCTATTTTGTTGTGATCCATTCAAAGGAGCTTTGTCTGTACCTCAAGCAGCAATAAATAGGAATCCATTTCTATATAACATATACATGATTGCAACAGAATGTAATTTATAAGTTATTAACGATTTTTACAGTAAATACTCGTATTAATAAAACATTAAAATACATTTTTTAAACTATTTTCATTAAGAGTCACGTTATTATGTCACCGAGGCACGTTATTATGATCCTTTCTGTTGTTGCCTTAGTCGAAAATAACATAAACTTCTTTTTCAAATGCTTCTACGTTTTTTTAGAATTCTAAAACGGACTTTTTCTAATTATTTTTTATTTAATTTTTTTTTCTTAAGGAGAAGATTATTCATTTATTTTGTTTTGCCTAGCAAACGTCAAAAATATTCACATCGGTGGATGGTGGATACTATAAAAATACTTTACAGTGTAAAGTTGGCTGCAAATCGGTATATTTTTAATAAACAAATTCTTCTGTATATGTATTTTGGGTTGCGTTAGATTAAGTTATAATCTACTCGATAAGTGAGTAACCGTACTGTTCAAACTAACGGTCCCCAACGGTGATGATACATAAAAATCAAAGGAAAATGTAATGAAAATATCATAGACATTCAAGAGATTTTACAAATGTTTAAAAGAAAAACAATCAGAAAGTAGACATAAAAAAACAATTTGGCACATTACGTGATAGAAATGGAAATGTGAATGCTGGAAAAAACAGAATTTTAAAAATAAGGAAGGTGGTCTGTTCAGCACAAGAGACGGTGAAGTTGTGAAAAAGAATGGATTAAGCGAAAAGGTATAATTTCCGATTTTGAAAGGAAGTAATTAACGAATAAATCAAGTGTACTAAGGATATTTGCATGTTTTGCATAATGCAACGTCCAATATTACTAATTGCTTTGTACTATAACTGTTGACAGCTCCTCCAAACTTCACTAGTGTGGCAAAGTGTGGTAGCAACGCATCCATTCCGGAAGGTGTTTTTTCCGTGGATTGTGTTTCATGGGCAAATGAGTTTATATTTACCTGTATGTTGGGAGCCGGTAGTGGTGGTGAGGGTGTCGACGGACTCGCTGGCAGCCGGAGTGGTAACGACTGGATGCTGATGGTCGTGTCGGTGGTGCGGGCCGGCCGACTGTCTCATCGGTACTTGGCGCCCCGCCGGACTGCCGCCCGTGATCTACGGAGCTGGATACACCGCCACCGGTTAGTAAAAGCACAACCACAACGGCAAACATGACAGCCCGACAATGCGGCTATGAAAAGACCCATGCAGAAACCCCCACACAAACCGCCGATGAAAAATTCATAATGAGCCGAGAACAAGATGAGCTTTTGACAGCTACGCTCGCGGATAAACAGAAGTGAATCTGGGAGGTTGCCAGTGGTTCATCCACAGCTTTCTAACCGACGTTGTCTGCTCCAAGCGGGACTTGACTAACAGGAAGATCGAAAAATGTTAGGGATTTTTACTGAAATAACCCACAATACCTTACCGATTTTTTGTAAACAAATGTGCTTTCTCCGTATCTTAACGACTGTGTTGCTTTTCATTGACAATTAACAGTGAATTGGTTCATGAATAATATCACCGACAACAACTCAAATTTTCTTAAACTCGGTTTCATTGATATCATCCTGCTAAGCTCTTTTGTGATTTTATCTCAAACGGATTTTTCTGAGTACGTGGGTCAAGGAATAAATTGTCCTCGACGGTCCTTTGACTTTTAAACTGATTTCGTAGATTTATAATGTTTCAGCAAATTACATTTACTTGACTTGCTTCGTAAATATAATTTCTTATTCTCGATGACGAGTACATTATTGTAACATTGGTGACTTTGTTGGGCAGTTCTGGTACACGACACCTGAATAAGTAGAATCCTACGCTTTGATACCTTCTTTCTATACAGCTTACCTATTACACTTTGTGAAACATTCAACTTTGTCTTAATAACAGATCTTCACATGCACCCAGAAATATACAAATAACCCCATTCTTTCCATCTCTGACAAACTGAATTCATTGTTAGAAGTCAAATTTGATAATGTTACAAGAACCTAAATTTACACTTGAGCAAGTGTACATTTGGGAACAATTTTAATGAAAAGCAGCCAAATCTTTAAGTACGATATTGTGGGTTGTGCAGTAAAAATCTCAATACCCCTAACTTTCTTTGATGTTACGATAGTTAAGACTGTCCACTTCTCTTTGTCCGCGACTGTGCCCACTGTTATGAGGTTGTTGTAAGACCCGTGAATGTTTCGAGCAGTGTATATTCTTTGTTACTGTATAAATATAAATAGAGTGCTGATGTGGCGCATGCACATGAATAAAAAAATGGAATTCAGCAAATTTCCAACAAAACGCATTTGTCGTGGGGCAAGTATAAAGGGGCCAATTTTAATATTCAAAGTAGACGTCGGTGTCATGATATGTACGGGCGGCTGACGCACACCCAACCTAATTTACACATTTTACTTCAACACAGCGAATTTCATACACGGCTGGAACGTTTCTCGGGAGCATTTTAATAAAAACCCAGCCATATCTGTAACTGACAGTTTTCTAATAAACGATTACAATAAATTTTAAAGTTCGACAGTCACAAATAGTCCATTGCCAATTGCGCAAATGTCGAAAGGTTTGGATTTGTATTTGTCTGTTTGCTGAAGATATAGGTGGTAAGGGACGGCTACTTGTGCATATTTCACCCAATACTGCCCTGAATTATACATTTCCAATTCGATCTTGTGGAAGCGAACGAGGACTCGTTCATTGCACACCAACTTTATTACGTAAAATGCACCCGATCGCCATGGCGGGAACCATGTTAGCTATTCAAATTGGGTTTTCAATTCGGATGCAAAATGCCCTGCACCCATACGTTACAGCCACTATTAGTTCTTGATTTGTCTTCGGAAAATTTATTTTCCTTCTATTCAGGCGAACAAGATCTTCGGAGAAAATACGCCACCAAAAAATTGATATGGACCTTTAGACTCATTTTTGAACTGTTTGCGTCATCACCAATAACTTCATTGGAAACAATTTTGATAATTAGTAACTTAATATTATTAGTATCGATTACATGATTAGTGTTTAATATTGTGCGATCGAAAAAAAAAGAATCAAAGCAAGCCATGCATTTAATTGTTAGATTGGCAAACCTGCAAAATTGACATATTAGTTGACTGACATTAAAATGTCATTGCTGACTATTTTGTAGGTTTACTAATATAACAACAAAATTCATGACTGGCTTTGATTCTTTTTTTTTTCGATTGCACAGTAGTAAAAATAACAGAACTCAAAACTACAGTATTATAGTCCCCTTAGCCTTATTTTAACGCATTAGGTAAATATATATAATAAAAAGGCGTCTCATATGTCAATACTTTGGGAGATGACAGAATACGAAAAAATAAGGAGAGTTAGTCTTTTATATAAACTTTTTCTCTAAGATACCACCTATGGGAATTATAGTCCTTCAAAATATGCAATTGGGTTACTTTTATTTTTAAATAATTCCGAAACATCCTGAATTATAAAAACTAAATTTTAATACATTATTTTTCTAATACAAATATGACAATAACATTTTACTTCAAAAGAGTCATTTTTGTAACCGCCTCTCTTGAAATTAATTACGTAAAACGAACCTGCGTTAAAAACTAAACAAAAAGGTACGCTTGTTAAATGTCAGTAAATCGTATCATTTTCGAATAATTTCGATTTCAACATTTCAAATTGTCCATTTTTATGTTGTATTGAGAACAAACAAATGTGGCGTTTAAATGTTTTTGTCGAAGGATTTAAGTTTGAGAATTAGTACTTTAAGATAATGATCAATCTAGAATTTACTTGTTCAATTAGGGTAATGGGGCACATTTCTAAGATTTTAAAGCTAATAACCTGGAACGGTGATGTCCTATCGACATTTAACAAGAGTTGCTTAGTTTTCAAAGTAGACCTAATCGATTTAAAAAAAAAACTAAAAAAAATGAACGGTAAGTGCTATCCCCCACTTACTAAACCATCTCTTTGATAGACATTATTGAAAACGTAGAAAGATATTATCATAATTTGTCAAAATAATTGTGTTTTAGAAAAATAAAATACGAAAATTTGGTTGTTGTAATTTACATTTCGGAATTATTTACAAGTAAAAATAACCCAACTGCTTCTTTGGAGGGTCTATAACTCCATTAGGAGACACCTTACAGGAAAAAATCATCCTTATTTTTTCATGACCTATCATTTCCTAAAGTAATGACAAATAATTATGAGACAGCCTGTATATTTTAATTTTAAGAAAACGGTATGAAATATGATAAAGTACTAACAAAAATAACAAAACATGTGATAATAATACGAATAAAAAAATCGAGTTATTTTTCACAAGTAAAATATTCATTTTGAAATCTTTTAGTTTTATCCACAGTGGGTTGATTAAAACGACACGTTTGATTATTTAGATATCACTTTTAGCAAATTTGGGCCAAACGTAAAAAGACAAGGATACAGAAGTATTGATAGTGGTTTTGACCAAGACCAAAAATATTTTTTAAGCAGTTTCACTTATTTTTAACATAATTTTTTAACAATTAAAAGTGAACGAGTTTATTACATCTCCTATCTTTTGAAAAATAAAGTATATTTAAACTCAATATGTTTTTAAAGTAAGTTTAAAAATTTTTCTTCCGAATTTTCTAAGGGTAATGTTAATAAGAATGAAAATTCCATAAGATTTGTCAGTAAATATTGACAACTTTTTTTAACATTCTTAAAAATTTTAAATATTAGATCGCAATGTCAAATTTTTGCCAAAAACTAGATCTCAAATACGAGGTGAAAATTTGCAAAAAACCAAATCATGTACATATGCAAAATCCTTATGTTAACGTTTTGCAATATTTCATATATTAACAATGACATGAAATCTTTTTTTGTCATTTCATTCAAGAAAATTCTTCAAACTAAACTACAAAGAAGACTTTTTGCATTTCACTGTTGAAGAATCTACTTTGCTCTTAAATGGTCCTCGGTTAATGATAAAGAAAAATTTCAATTATTCACATAATTTTGAATTCAGATATTCCGTAAACTAGTATTTGAAAATTTTGAATCCGACTAAATATCTGCTTATACAGGGTTATTATGAATGTTTCTAACATCGTAGTTAGATATGATTTATTATACACCTATAGATTTGCAGCCTCTCAATTTCTGGATTTGTGTTAAAATATAAATTTGAAGTTATTTAATTTTTAGGCAACCAAGTAATGATAATAGTAATAATAATTTAATAATAGTATAGGTACCCAAGTATTTCAAAGCTATAGGCGACAATGTCACAGCACGCTATGATGTTAAAAACATTTATAATAACCCTATATGTACATATTAAGTCATTTATTCAATTGTGTATCCGTGACCTCAATTTCGAGACTTTACTTATTACTACTCTATTTTTATTTTAAGTTGCATTCTTGTTAACATTATATGTAGCAGTGGGAAGCTGTAATTAGTAAATATTTTTTACAGCTTTGTCTATGAAACCACTGCCAATATTTATATTTATAGTGTTCTATCACTTATAAGCGCCCATTAGTATAACAATAAAAAAATGTGAGCATGATTTTTTAATCATTTACTTAAAAAATTTTGAAATATTTTTAGTTTATAAACATGAGCAACCATTCTATTTAATGGAAGTACAGTCTTCGTACTGTTTTTAAAAATAAAAAATATTTAGAATAAATAATTATCAAAAACCGCAACAATGATTAAATTTTAAATTATTCTTCACTAGAATTCATTTATCACGAAGAAAACAGTCGTAACATTCATATGAGAACCTAAAAAACTTATCGTAGCTCCTTCTCAACTATTTTAAGTTCATAAATTTCAAATTCTGCCATAAATAGCCGTTTTGAGTCAGATGATACGACATCTTACATATAAGGGGACTACTGCTTTGCAAATTTGGTCAAAACAGATACTACAAAATTAAAATTTTCGAAAATAAAATATTGTGAAGGATTCACATGTTTTTGAAATTTTTTCACTAAAATATAGTTATCCAAATTATAGGACAAAAGATGGAAGATTTTTGAATGTCGGCAAACTGTTAAAATTGTGAAAAATCTATATCCAACAATATAAGAGCCACCTTTTTTCTGTCAGATACTTTTTAAATAATAAGCTACACATATTCTAATACATTTACAGTTTATATTTATAAAATATGAAAATTAAGAAACTGCTTCCAAATAAATTTAAATTTCCATTTAAAAAGTATTTTGGTATGTTCTGTCACAATCTTTTAAAGAGATTTAATTGTAAGCCATTCAAGGTGTTCGTGATACATATGTAATTCTTTGGATTAAGGTGCTTCAAACGTAAAAATTTTTATTGTTTCTTTGTACAGAAAGTGGATAATCACTTGGTGGATGCCGTACAATATGGAGTGGCATTTATCACGGATTGGTGAATTAAAAACTCTATTGAACCCGAATTTTATTGAAACATCACCTCGGTTATTACTGCGGGCGGAGGCTGTCCATAATAACAAATATGAGTATTGACAGTATGACGTTACAAATTATCCCAATCAATAACGTTTTAGCGACACCAAATCTGGTCGAATAAAATAGTCGTCATCCGTAGTTGAACGTGACGTTGTTGTCGATGTCATCACTTATCTTGATTGCCTTATAATCCCGTCGCGGTATCCGTCGCGTTTAAGTGGTGTTATCTGTTTTGTACTCGGAATCGTAACGTCCCCATGAAAATAACAATTAATTCGTTTTATGACTTTTTCAGGCTACAATTTAATTTATAGTTAAGATCGCAATAAAACGTAGAAAATTGTCCAAATAGTTGGCGACCATAAACCTTATCGACCACAGTAAAAGGAGCACATCGAATCTTTTCGTCTTACCTTAAGCCCAAATGCTTCCATTTTAGCGCAATTATTCGGTCGCTCCGGTAACTCCTGGAATAACCCTTCAGGTTGGCAACCTGCAACAGAAAAACGGCACGTCAATGTCGATCCCGTTGAGTAATTGGAGTGTCGAAACGGTAACGGCGCACTTTGAAGGCACCGCGATTTCCGTCTGCTGAAGAGCATCAGTCGTGAACACACAGGGCGTAATTATAATCAGCACTGGTTGTATGCGAGCAGACGCCTGTTCTACATGTCGGCATGGGCTTTATTGGGCGCTTTCGCTACACAATTATCTTCTAATTACATTCGGGGGTTAATTGCAGGTATTGTAATGTGTACATTTATCACTGCTTTACCGCTCCACCGCAAATTACCTGTTCTCTGATCACACACCACCGGATTAACTGATTTTAGTCGGACATAATGCATTATACGGCCAAGACCGCCATCTCAGATAACAATAATTGGGTATAAAAACTCCCCCCTGAGATTCTGTGCATGAGTTACCTTATTAAAATAGAAGCCTCTCTGAAGGCGGGTTTATTACAAGATAAGACTCCTGAACCAATTAGGATAATCGCATTCTTAACTTATTTCTCTGTTAGATAACAAAAGTAGAACACTTCTGCTTCCTTCGTATTTGTCATATTTTAGTTTCAAATAGTTTGTGCTTGTAACTAAAGTTGGCAGGATATGTACAATGCACATCTTTATATTTAACTACATCTCACTAAAACTTTGTTTCTATATGAATTGTGATAGTTTAAAAACTATTTTGTACAGGTGTCTCTATACTAAGGGTCAGTCCAATTATTTCAGAAAGCAATAAACTTTCAGTAATTAAACTCACAATCAGCAAAAGTTTCGGTTCGAGAGGGATCACTAAAAATATGTTATCAGCTTGCTCCTATGATACTTAATTTGTAAAATAGAAAAACAGAAATTACCCCAATAAGTTAAATTTATGCGTGCGCGGTTAATTATTTATCAAATGTAACAACTAACTGAAAGCATGTTGGTCATGTTTGGTTGACTGTGCTCCTAGCCACACTAACTACAGCTTTTTTGAAAAAAAAATTATATTTCTTTAAAAAGTTGTACCTAAAAAATGTCAGCCAATCACATTTTATCATTTTATAGTCAATTTTTCATAAAAATACTTTTGTCATGACTACTGTTCTTACTTCCGATTTCGAATAAAATTTATGGAAATTTATAGTCACCATGAAATTTGTCATCGTTAACCATGTTTCTTCAGCAATTTATATGACTCCTAAATTCCTGCAGTTTAAGATTGCAGAAATATGAATGAAATAAAAAAATGAATTCGTTAAAAATATTTTTTTAAACGTAGCAAATGACTGTAATAACTGCACTACTTGTGCCCTGAATTTTAACTTCTGTAGTTTCGACAGTGTGTAACGTTTCTCGCTATTGCTTACATTAGTGATAATAATCCAGAGTCATTATCAATGATTAAACGTGCTCACTTCCTAAAATAGTGAGAAGGGATTAAATTCGGTGTTCCGCTTCTAAGTGATTGTTATGCCTGCATTTGAATTTATTTCTGCTGTTATATAAATGTTTGCAGTCAAAGGCGGTTGTGAATTGTTTGCCGCTCTATATGAATAATTATCAATTTTTACAAAAAATTTTAATTATAGGGAAAAGTGTTACTACCGCAAGATTAAACTAGATGTATTCACTTACTTCCCGACTTACTTTATTACATTGTTATAAATAACGTGTCTTTTAAGTATTGTGCACCATTTTGTTTAAATTAATAATTCAAAGAATATTTTTTTACATAACTTCTAATCCAATGCAATGACAGATCGTGGTGTTCTTATATGACAAAAATAAATAATCCGAATCATTATGATTATATAGCGGCAACAAGACCATTTACATTTGTTTTTACAACTGCCTTTGACTACAAACATTTAGGTATAATGACCCAGTAGTAACAATGCAGTTTGACAAATTACAACGGCGTGAAACAAAAATGTAATTTAATTATTTTAGTAGGGTACCGATGTGGGCATTTGCTTAAGGGTTTCCTACATATGTTATAATTGTGCCCAGTGGTGTTTCACTCATTAGTGAGTAATTTTTGTTTGTGACACAATGTTTACCGAAGAGTTACCGACCATTAAAATGCTTTTTGATGGCTGTCAATGGTCTAATGTGAAACTTATATTATTCTGTGTATTTTTACCTCTTAGGATTGATGTTGGACCGTCAAGTACTATTATAACATAATTTAAATATAAGCACAAGACGTAGCAATGAAAATACTTAGATTTAAATTATATTATAACGGATGAACGCTACTCTCAGCCGCAACCTTCACCCATCACAGCGCCCTCACCAACGAAAACAAAACAAATTATTCAAGTTATTTTAAAAATACTTTTTTATAACGTAAATTCATCTTTTTATTTTAATAATTTGGATAATGACAAACGAATTTGCTTTATAAATAATGCAAAGACATTTGCTTTGTCGTATCTCGTAAAACTACATGCAATAATAAAATCAAAATTAAAAAAGTTTCTGATATTATATATATATATATATATAT
>QDEB01028975.1:0-10578 GCA_004193795.1 Asbolus verrucosus | reverse complement strand
TGCTGACGTTATTGAAAAAGTGTCACATGTAAAAATAAAAAATCAAATTATTTACAGTATGAAATAAAATACATTACGTCATACGTCCGGTAACTTTTACAGCACTCGTTCGAAATTCAGGACTCGGCTCCTTCGTCGCCTCGTCCCGAAACATCTCACTCGTGCTGTAAAATGTAAGTTACCGGACTTGTGACGTAAATTACTATTACATTATAGCACACCCGAAAATGCTACATTTGACATCGGAACCAAATTCAAAAATCACACCGTCGAAGAATTTCTGCGATCAAACAAAACAGAAACACATTTTATCACTCACAACCACCCTCAATCTAATAGATTAATAGAACGATTCCATTCGGCATTGCTTGAATATTAGCGAGCATTAAGACAAAAATACCCGGGAGAAAACCCCACAAA
This sequence comes from Asbolus verrucosus, assembly GCA_004193795.1. NCBI lineage: Eukaryota > Metazoa > Arthropoda > Insecta > Coleoptera > Tenebrionidae > Asbolus > Asbolus verrucosus. The sequence goes on along the minus strand of QDEB01028975.1, from coordinate 10,158 downwards.
TTTAATCAATTATGCAATAATTGGATACTACAATTCAATCCACTCCGCAACAAAATTCACACACTTCAACCAGAAACTCTTTTGACATCTATTATGACCAACGATTTTTCCACCAATACAATGAAGACCATCAAGAAAAAATGAAATTAACGTATGAAAAAATTAAAGAAAAATTACAACATGACAAAGAAAAAGCTCTACAAAAACAAAACGAAAATCGAAATAATCATACAAAATTCAAATTCGGACACACAGTTTTTGAAAGATCTGACAGAAGAAGTAAATCTCACGACAAATACTCAGGCCCTTATGTAATACTTAAAGTAAATGATGACCACACTTGCGAAGCCATGTCACCAGAATTTCAAATGAAAACGAGTACACATGGATAACTTAAAGTGTACAACTGTTCCAGAATCGCCTATACACTCACGATCGTCCTCACCGAATTCAATCGACCAGCAATAACAAAAATCTCAGAAAACCTCGGATTGCTACCTCAAAAATTAGGAATTCTCAACAATACAATCGATAAGTGGACCCTGATCAGAACCCTCGATCTTTCACCTCTAACAGAAGAATTTTATAAAATCAAGATTAACGCCGAAAAAATAAATCAAATCATCTAAAATCCTAATAACCACCCACATTACCCACGAGAAATGCAAAATTATCACACTGTATCACTTACTCAATAAAATCCAAAACAAAATTAATCAAATATTTCCCACGAAAACAAGTGCAAAAAGAGGACTTATGATGCTCTCGGTTCAATGACAAAATTCATCACCGGAAATTTAGACGCAGAAGACGAAAGAAAGTATGATGACACTATCATCTTACTTAACAAAGGACAAAAGAAAACAGGCAAAATTGATAAAAAATCAAATATCACTCACCACCGAAGCAATAAAAAGATTCAACAAGACAATCCATCAATTACATTCTACTCAATTGGTAATCCAGTCAAGAATAATCCAGATGGACCAAATAACAAAAAGAACCGACGAAAAATCTAACAAATTAGAAGACATTTCCTTCATTAGCAACCTTTATAACCAATTAATAAATGCACTGTTAATAACACCTGAAAAATTAGAAGAAATTGAAAACATCATCACGTTTGCCAAACTTCAAACAATACACCCTTCAATTTTAGAACCTCATGACCTTTTACACATCATTCAAAAGGAAATCAAAAATGCCCAACTTCCATATGAAATAACCCGAATAAAATACCTTATCACAATACGAAAAAATCATAATCATAAAAGTATACCAAAAAACGAATCAAGTTAACATAATTCTTGAAATTCCTTTAATCGAACTTCAAAGATATAATTTATATCACTTATATGCATTCCCCATCCAAACCAATGACTTTTACAAGTTATCATTCCCGAAAAACGCTACCCTTGCTCGACACCATTACACATTTGTGAACCAAATAAAAGAAGAAATTGCCCCTGAAGAATTTTCAGACAACTTAAACGAAACTAAACAACTGATAAAGAAGAATTTACCTTGTAAAATCAAACCGATTAAGTTCACCCAAAATTATACAACCTGTCATCCCCTAAAAATTGAAGTCATTCACGAAGAAAAGTTACAAAAATTGAAAACAACAGATGGATTGCAATTATCCCAAAAATCACCCCAATCAAGATCTCTTGCAACGGAGACGAAGAAATCCCAATAATTATTTAAGTTACATCGTCGAAACATCCCCAGCATGTTAAATCGAAAGAACAAGTTATCTTCTAAAAACGTATACAACCAGGAAAAACTTGAAGAAAATTATCCAATTACCCTCGCTGAATCTACAAGTCCCAAACAGCTCACATCAGCAACTCAAGTTCACCGAATCTCAATGGAGAACAATTCAACTAGACAACTTTCATGACCTTACCCAACAAATGAAACATATCAAACATAATCTGGACGAACAAGAAGCTCTACCCTCACATACGTACTGGACCATCCCCTTATTATCATATTAATTATTATATTTTCTGTTACATGTAAAAAACTTTATACCAGGCTGAAACAACGAGCAACTAAACACGAGAGTGCAACCGCAGTACCAAATCAACCCGGCTTACCAAAAATTACCAATAATCGAAACTTTGAAAATTAGAAATCCCACTGGTCCACCCTAATTTCCAATTTAAGGAGGGAAGAGTTACGAACCCATTCTCAAGGACACCGACAACAACCTCATTGTTATACAAACTACAAGCTTAGCGTAAAACGGCAACCGTCGCATCCACTGCTTAAAAATAATAATTCAATAATTAAATAATTTAAATAATCAAACAATCAAATAATTCAATAAATCAAGAATTAATCAATGTAAATAATCAATTCAATAAATTGTAAAATAAAACACAAGTGTAAAATAATCAAAGTGAATAAACAAATTGCAAAATCAATCTTTTTTAAAAACTTGTTAAGCTCGACCGAAGACTTCACTCACGAATGTAACTAGAGGACGCCAAGCTTCTTATTAAAATGAACAGAAAATGACAATGTTTGGCAAATTTGAAATTCCAACATAAGAGAGCACATCCATTTCTTGGAGCATCTTCGTCTATCAAAAAGTCAGTAGCGACTTGATGCACTTTTTAAATGAACACCCGCTCTATCTCTTCATATAATTTTCAAATTTTAATAATGAAAAAGGAAGATAATTTAACATTATAAGATTTTATATCTAATATGATAACTAATTTTTTACTTACTTTTACTTTTTAAATACAGCATTAACATCAAATATAGTATATAGAACATACATATATGTCTTTTTATATTATTCAACATGCTTTGGCTTCACTGATTAATACCAAATGGTTCAAGTTAAAAATTTACTTTTTTAAATCGAATTACTGAATACAATTTCTTTAAATTTGTGACATTTTTTCAGTCAACAGAAAAAAAAGACTTGTATTCTTACGAATAAATCTTTAGTTCTTACACAATAGTGGTTAGTGACCAAGTGACAAGTTAGTATATTACAAAATCACATTTTTCGACGAAAAAATAACATATTAGTACATTTCTTTACAACTACTTTTTATAAAAATAACAGTTCACACCAAAACATCACCACGTGCTTTTGACGAATATTTGAAATATAAACAAGAACTTAACCTCTCTAATTCTACAGTTGTCATCAGTAGTGCAATAATGGATTTCTTCAATTTTTAAAGTCAATGACCATCTTGAATAATATTTGGTGCCAGAGGGAAGAGTTTAAATTGAATACGAATTCGCACAAAATTTTATTTTAACATGTAAACTACTTATCAAGGGAAAATTCCCTATCATGACCTTGAAATAAGGTAAATAAAACCACAAAATTTAAAAAAATTATGGAGAATTTATTTCTTAATTTTTTTCTTTCATATAATCTTAACAATGTGGATGACCATGATGGGAGCTGATTGACATGCATGCAATTTTGGAAATATATCATCGAATATAAAATTTTTAGTGTTCAAGACATTTCGATCCAATAGCACCACGCCTACAAAATGTCTGCTAATCGCCTTTGTTCTCGCCGCCATATTGGATGAAAAATTTTCCCTAAACAACCAAACATATTTTACAAATTTTACCTTCAGAAATGTCAATCGGGCCGCCTGTTGTTGTGGAAAAACTAGAAAAATCCCCGCCATTGCACAATTCACCTATATTAGACTCTCTTAGGTCGAGTTTTATTCTTTTCGCACTGGATTCGTGTTCAGCAACGTCAGGATAGGAATCCATCTTTGACACGAATAAAAATCCTTTGCAAGAATCAAGTCGCCGGAAGAGAGCGATGCGCGCGCTGCTTTCCCACAATCCTTTGCGTGGCCTGGACATCGCAGACGGGCAAATTGTTTGTGAAAATTGCAGATTAAAACATTTTTTTTCACAATAAAAATCATTTTTAAAATCCTCGTGTAGATCATCAGATAATGCCGAAAAATAAAGGTGAGTTTTGTGTGTTTTTTAAAATGCATGCAGGTATGCAGAACATATTTTGTAAGAACTCACACTCCAACTTTACATTTGACACTTGTCTAGAAACCACATTCTGCAATAATGTTGAAAATTACAACAAATTCTTTACACCGAGTCGTAATTATGAAAAGAATGCAATAATATAAACTCTGTTGAATCCAAATATATTTGATGACATTTGATTTTGCCAACGATAATGCGATAAAAATATCTTGTAGGAAAGGGAGGTAAGAACCGTAGAAGGGGTAAAAATGAGAATGAAACGGAGAAACGTGAATTGGTTTTCAAAGAAGATGGACAAGAATATGCTCAAGTCACAAAAATGTTGGGAAATGGTAGGTTAGAAGCTATGTGCTTTGATGGTGTCAAGAGGTTATGTCACATACGAGGCAAACTCAGAAAGAAGGTAATTTGTGAAAACTTTCACATTTTGACCAATTACCCTGCTTTTCCACTGCTTTAGGTTTGGATTAATCAAGGTGATATTATTCTTATTGGCTTAAGAGATTATCAAGATGCCAAAGCAGATGTTATCTTGAAATACACGCCAGATGAAGCACGTAATTTGAAGACCTACGGCGAATTCCCTGAATCTGTAAGAATCAATGAAACAGTTACATTTGTTGAAGAAGGATTTGATGAGGACATTGAATTTGGAGATGATATTAGTTCAGCAGATGAAGCTGATCCTGTCGATGGTGTAAGTTTGTTAGATTAATTATTATTACATTAAATTTGATCAATTTCCATTTGCAGATCTGATGTCTATATAAATCTATGTATCCATCTTCCATCAAACACATGCCATTTGAATTAGTAGTATTTCAATTGGTCTCATCTATAGCAAAAAATTGTTTATAAACTGTTAACATTAGTATGACAACTATATTTAATTTTAACAAGTGCTTCTTTGTTACAAATGTGAATTTTGTTAATACTATCTATCTATTTATGTATTGCAACTACATATAAGTACTTGTTAGCATTAATTATATCTTAATTTAAATTCCTGTACATTTTGTATGATTTTTTTCAGTTCATGTTTTATTTTGAAAGAAATTACAAAAAAATTGTAAAAGTGTTGAATAATAAAAATGTAACAATTTTTTTTTGGTATTAATTAAACCGAGAAAATAATTATTCATAACTCAAATAATGAAAATTTATCGTTAGTCATCAAACATCTATGGTGGGATGTACACAATCTTGGACAAACATAACCTACAAGAAGTGTTCGTGTTTTTTATTCATAAAAAAACGTATGCCACAATGGGCACAACAGATTTAAATTTTCATAATAAAATTGCCAAATTATGTTTCGAACATTTTAATTTACTTCCCAAATGTGGAAAACCTAAAGAAAACGAATGGACAATATTGTCATGCATTGTTCAGGAAGATGAAGGTAAATTTGAAGTAATTGCCTTAGGTACAGGCTCTAAATGTATTGGTCATGATAAAATGTCCAAATGTGGGGATATTTTAAATGATTCCCATGCAGAAATCATGTGTCGAAGAGCATTTCTACGATATTTATACGAAAACATGTTATCACAAGAGAATAAAGTATGTAATTTTGATTCTGAAAAGCAACATTTTTATTTAAAAAATTGTTTGAAATTTCATTTTTTTACAACACACGTGCCATGTGGAGATGCGGCGATATTTGCTAAACAAAATGTAGAATATTTTGGTAATTTAATAGATACCGCAAACAGTTCCTTTCATGAAAAGAACTTGTTAGGATCTGACGAATTTGACGATGTAGAAAAAAAGAAAATAAAGTTAGAAGAAAATGATATTTACAGAACAGGCGCGAAATGTTTAGAATCAGATGTAAAGCAGGACTTGCATTTGGAAGGAATAAATTATCATGTTACTGGAGTGGTTCGTATTAAACCAGGACGGGGTGTTCGAACATTATCAGTATCATGCAGCGATAAATTAGCAAAATGGTGCCACTTAGGTATACAGGGAGCACTATTAAGTATTTTATTAAAAGAACCAATATACTTGAGCAGTTTTACAATTGCTGGTGGAACTCCATTTGATAAAGAAGCAATGGAACGAGCATTGTTTCATAGATTGGGAGATGTTCAGTTAGAGCATCCTTATCACAGGAGTAGAATGATACTTGAACAAGCGAGTTTTACGTTTTCATTTAGTAAATCGGATGAGAAGAAACCTTGCCCAAGCAGCATTACATGGTTAAAGATAAATAATTCTAAAAAGTAACTCTTTTTTATTTTTTAACCCAAGATTTTAAACAGTTTTTTTAGGCAAATTGAAGTGGCAGTTGAAGGAAGAAGACAAGGAATTACAAAAAAACAGATTAAAACAGCTGGAAAATTAAAGATATGTAAAGCGGAATTATTTAACTATTTTATTCAAATAATAAAACAATTTAGAATACAATTTGTAGATGACCTAAGCAACTTGAGTTATAAAAATGCGAAACTGTATTCAAAGCAATATCAAAAATCATGGACTATATTAAAAAAATCCTTTAAAGTATGGACTGTAAAAAGTGAACATTTATTGCAATTTCATGTTTAAATATTTAATTTTGATGGATGAAGGCTGTTATTCTTAATAAATACTGATGAAGCATTTCCTTTTTTAGTGGAAATTTTTCATGGATTCTGCGTATTTTTGAAACTGTTTGATACCATAGATTGTATTGTTGGTTGCATATCACTTCATTAAATCGAACTTCAAATGAAGAGTTTTAAAAAAATAAACAAAGTACGCACACACGCACACTTGTCCGGCTGCAGAAATTAAATTATGTTGCAACATATTGACCTACATTCAGTCAAATAATTCAGAAAAACATGGATGCGGATTGTAAAGCTATGAAAGTTAAACTTTCAAGTGGAAATTACATGCCGTTAATTGGATGTACGGTATTTTCTATTTAAAAATATGAACAGTAATAAAATTTTATGAGTGCGATTTCAATTTTAGTTGGTACTTTTCAAATTCGTGGTCGGAGTTTGATTAGAGATGTTCTCAATTATGCCCTTGCTGCTGGATATCGACAAATAGGTATGCATGCATGTTGAGTTTTGTCTGTAAAGAAAGTTAAGATGTTACTACTTGCAATTTTCATTTCATAAATGATTAAAATTTGACAATGATTTAGATACTGCAGCTGTTTATGGCAATGAAGAAGACATTGGTAAGGCCTTGAAAGAATTGTTGCCGAAATTTAAACTCAAAAGAGAAGATATTTTCATAACATCGAAGCTATGTAAGCTCTAGACGTGTAAATGGTCAATATTTTCATTTTTCTTGTTTAGCACCAAGTGATCAAGGAGATTCAGCACTGAGAGCCCTTGAAAATTCTGTTAGAAATCTCGATTGTGGTTATCTTGACCTTTATCTGATTCATTGGCCAGGTGCACATGGTGTACCTGGGAATCATCCAAATAACATTAAATTGAGGACTTCAAGTTGGACACAATTAATAAAAGGTGTCCAACAAGGTCTCGTTAAAGACATTGGGGTTTCCAATTACACAATTCGCCATTTGAATGAAATTTTATCAAAAAATTACGACATCAAGCCAGCAGTAAATCAGGTGGAATGGCATCCACATTGTCATCAAAGTGATTTAAAGAAATTTTGCGAGAAGGAAGGAATTTTGCTTCAAGCTTACTCATCTTTAGGGGGTTCTAATAATCCAAAATTAATATCTGATCCTGTTGTTGTTGAAATTGCAAAGAAATTGGAGAAAAGTCCAGCCCAAGTATTTATAACCATATATTTAATGAAAATTGTATACCTTATATTTTCTCTAGGTGTTGTTACAATGGGCATTGCAACAAAAAGTTGGAATCATTCCCAAGGCAAGGTCAAGAGAGCATATTGAAGCAAACATTGATCTGAATTTTACAATTTCTGATGAGGATATGAACAGATTAAGTAGCCTCAAAACAGAAGAGAGGTATGCATGGGACCCTAAAACGATTATATAAGATGTTAAATTTTGTATATTGTTAATGAAATTAAATATGGTTGTTTTTTGTATTTGAAAGTACTTTACAAAAAAATGTCAATTTTGTTTTGTATTAACATTACATTTCAAAAAAATTGTATTAAAGAGTTGATCCTCATTAAAGGTTTGTTTACTGGTCATATCATTTTTTAAAAACATCATCAGTTATCTTTAATTATTTGATTGCCAAGGAATAATTTTGTATTTTCAGTCTTATGACTCATCAATAAATGTAAGATTCATTTAAATAAGATATTTTACATCCTTTTTAAGTTTATTTTCAAGTATCTAGTGCTACATAATACTGAACTTAATAATAATGAATAATCTTGACTACAAACTCAACACAAAATAAAGTGTAATTAGAGTAATAGTAATTTGAAGGAAACATTAATTTACTGAAAAAGAAATAAAATCGTTTATTAAGCGATTAAACACAAGAAAAAATATTTTTAATGTTAATTAAATGTGAAAACATAACTTAGTAATCTTGGGACTGAGATTTTCCTCCCTTGCCTCCGGCTGGAGCGTTGCCTGTCTTTTTCGGCAACAGAACAGCTTGAATGTTTGGAAGCACACCTCCTTGGGCAATCGTCACTCCAGACAGAAGCTTATTTAATTCTTCATCATTCCTAATGGCCAACTGAAGATGGCGAGGAATGATCCTGGTCTTCTTATTATCACGAGCGGCATTTCCTGCCAATTCCAATACTTCAGCAGCCAGATATTCCATTACGGCCGCCAAATACACTGGAGCCCCAGCACCAACTCGTTCGGCATAGTTTCCTTTACGCAGTAAACGATGGATTCTTCCAACTGGAAACTGAAGTCCAGCACGGTTTGACCTAGACTTGGCTTTTCCCTTTACTTTGCCTCCTTTACCACGACCGGACATTTTCACTTGGAATTCTCAAACTGTTTTTACTGAATGAAACAGACAATGAAGTCTAAACGGTCTTTACAAAGAACAGTTGCAACCAGCCACACCAAACGCGGGAAAATGAATGAAAATGGAAGCGTCAACGAACCGGCAAAAACGATTTAAGCAATAATGCCAATCGCACAGAGTATTCCACACAAGTTCCACCAAAATTTACTACCTTAAATCCCCTCTCCAAATTCCAGTTAAATTTCAGAGTCATTAGAACTACTTCCATAGGTTGTTTATAGTGACATTGTGACTACTCATGTTACCTTGAATTCCTTTGTTTCGTCATTCTAAGTCTGTGTATTGTTGACACGCCGTGCACGCGTTTTAGAAATTTCTAACTTAAAAGTAACGAAATCTTTTAAAATTTTGAAAATGGAAAAATCTATGGCCGAGAATTTGCCTAAAAGTGTTGATTTAGCTGGTAATAATCACGAAGATGCCTCAATATTAGGAAATGGATATGACAAAGGTGATCAGAATGATGCGTTGCCTGATGCATTAGGTAATGCTAAGTAAGTATCTAATTACATTGCTTAAGTCCATTTGAATATAAAGTTTGTACTTTTTCCATTTTTTTTCAGATCAGTTTATGGTAACATTGTTGCTCGTATGCCGACTGAAAAGACTGCCACACATTACAAAATGAACAACAAATGTCGCGGACTGGCTCTCATATTTAACCATGAAATATTCGATGTTGCTAATTTGAAGCCAAGAACAGGTACTGATCAAGATCGTAAAAATTTAGAAGATGTTTTAAGGAATCTTGGTTTTGAAGTTATTGTTTTCCAAGATTTAAAGTACCATGACATTGAACACCATGTTAAAGAAGGTAAGTCTAACAACATAAGCTTTTTTACCTCGTTTGTGTAGGTGATTATTGCTATGCAAGTCAAGTTATTATAAATAAACTAATTTTATACAATTGAAACAAGGTTTATATATTTTTGAAATATCTTAAGTTGAATCTGTTAAATCAAAGCCATTAATGAATTAAAAATATGTAGTCAGTATCTTCAAAAGTGTTTCTCCATATTTTAAATGTTGTTTGGTATTATGTTATTTTTATATATTTTCAACACTTTGAATTCTGCCATATCACCATTGATAAAATACACCATGTAATCTGAACATAGAATACTAGAATAAAATTGAAATATCTTTATCAGATATAAACCTGTCAATACTCTTATCAATATAATCAATTATATATATATTATAT
>QDEB01028888.1:0-10867 GCA_004193795.1 Asbolus verrucosus | reverse complement strand
AAATCAGGGGGGGAAAAATGGTCAAAAAAAATTGAGATTTCGAAAAAAATTTATAAATAAAAGTTGCTTATATCGATGAGTTCTGTTACTAGTTAAAATATTTGCACTCATTTCCATAACAGGCTGTATAATTATCTCTGACGTACCATCCTATATATTGCAAGCGTCTGATACATCCCTCCCACAGGGAGGGATGAATATGAATAATATATGAAATTTTATTATCAACTCAATAGACTATAAGACGTTGGACATTTTTTAATTTAAACTGTAATAATTTAATTTTAATACAGAAAAGTCTCAATCACATTTCCCTATATACACTTGGTGCCAGTTAATTGTGAAAAACTTTTATAGTCATTTTATTTTACATATAAACGATGAAAATTTCAAATTTCAAATTGGTTGCTATCATCTGGAAAATAAAAAGTTAAAAGAATTTTTAACTTTTTTATCCTTTTTTTCTCTAACTATTAGACTTCATTTTTGTGCTGTCAATTGTTTATTTGTCGTCCTATGGTCGAAATGCCACCATTTCGAAGAAGAATAAACTTTCGGCATTTGCCTGATTTTGCTAGAGGTTGTATTGTTGGGACGAGAGAGGGTCCTTTTCTTCTAGAGAAATAGCACGCCATATGAATTTTAGCCAAACGGCGATATGTTGTCAGAGCTGGTCTCAAAAGGTCAACTACATCGCCCTCGAAGACCCAATAAACGACAAGATCGTCTGTTGTGACTTATGGCCGGAAGAGATCGATGTCAAATCTCAGCATCCGTTTGGATCGATTGCACAAGAGCTATTGGACAAAGGTCCAGATCAGATCAATTTATCGGCGAATAACATCATTTGACCTCTAATCTTATCGCCTGACTGATGGCCTCCTGTTACCAGGCAACATTGTGAACCTAGGCTACACTGGTGAAGGGAAAAACGGAACTGGGACCAAGACGCATTACCGCACCAAGATGATCGACGGAGGATAAGACGTCGTCGTTGAGAATGACCAAATTTGATTCTCGTTGAACGTCGTCATATTGACTTGACTCCCCTAGTTTTGGTTTGCAGTGCTATCAGTTTTTGATAGCCCTTCCCCTCTTATACTCGTCCCCGCTATCGGCAGTTTGACAGTTCAACGATATATTGAGTTCATTTTGCAACCTGTTGTGGTGCCCTGTGTTAGGAATTTTCCCCAGAGGGCATTTTTAACGCACGAGCATTAGCGAGGAGCGCTATTGATCTTGTCCATGTCACTCGCTCGCTCGCTTGCTCGCTGGTCCTGTAGGACATCACGTCGATAGCGTGAGAACGCTTTGACCTATCAAGTTCAAATTTTGTGTACGGATTCTTTATCAAATTCGTAGATCTAAGTTCGTTATGGACAAAGGGTTGTGGGGGGCGCACAGCCCCCCTTCATTATTAATTAAGGTAACACGATGAAATTTTGTCCGTTTGTCACAAACATCGAATGGAGGCACATAAAAGAAAAAAAATTAAAATTGGTTATTTAGCGTCTGAGTTATTAGCTTTCAAAATTTTAAGTGACTTGAAGCCCACATCAATTTCAAAGATCCACACAAATCAAAAATCTACTGAGTTTAAAGATCCACACGCTCCGACTTCCAGGCTTTTCAGCAAGGTAATGCACAGCCGCATACCATTGTGGTGCCCAGAAGATTTTTGGAGGATGCTGAGTTGACCATCTTGCCATGGTCAACTAGATCTCCAGATCTATCGCCCATCGAAAATGTATAGATCATGATCTGGCGAAGGCTGAAAAATTTAAAGGTTCCTCCAAACAATCTTGTGGAGCTACGGCTACGGGCATGGATAGAATAAAATGATTGTAAAACTTTTTCATAATTCACTCTGTTTTTAGGCATTGCAATTTACTTGGCACTAAGTGTATTTAATTCCTTCTGTGTTACTTTTCCAGTTACAAGATTTTACGACCATGGACTTTTTCATTCCTCATTGACTACATAAAATTTATATACTATTGATTATTAATTTTTAATCCTCATCCCATACACTGATTATCTTTTACCATCTCAGCCACCTTCTTTTCTTTATATTTCCAAAGTGTCATATCCACCTGCATTATCTTTTCTTCTTCCACAGACATTCATTTATATTATCTATTACATCTTACAGCATTTACAACTGTTTTTCTACTATACACTTAAGGCGCGAGTCCACTGGCAAGTAATTCGTGTCATTTTTTGCGAGAGTTGATGTCGGCCCTTGTGTAAACGTGAGAGTAAAACAGCAATTTGCATTTGTTTGCAAGCAGCAGCGGCTTGTCAGAAAAAGTCCTCGTAAAAATTACAGAGAAAAAAGATACATTTTTATAAAACACTATTCACAGTTTTAAAGATTAACAACTTATTTACGTATGTATTACAAAGCGTATCAAATTTTAAACTAATACCGTTTATAATTTTCAAAATTACCCATAGGTAAGATCTGGCTTAGCATCTCGCCCTATCACCTCAGAATAACTCAGACTGCCAAAATATTGATATTCACTAAAACATCGAAACAATTGAGTGCGAAGACCTATTTCATCAGAGTATTTTTTTCATTGTGGAATTGTACCAACATTAACACCTGCGTTTTAGGCTGCAGCATTCATTTTTTTCTCATTTTCTTGATTTATTAAACTAATTAATGTACAAGGGCGTATTTTTATGTTATCTACCTATAAAGGTATAAAGCACCTGGAATATTAACCACTGTTTATATTTCTACATAAGTCCTTTCAACACTCATACACTTGTACAATTTTCTTTCAGTTGTCCTATTCAATCAGAATCAATTGGGTAAACCTACAAAATATTATTTAATGATGTCTTTTACTGCTTTTAAAGAAGCAAAACACTTTTTTATCAGATTCTTTTTGAGGTTTCTGAATAAAAGAAAGTCTGAGGAAGATAGATTAGTGCTATAAAGCGAATATCTTAATTCTCTAAATTCACAGTAATCACTCGAAATCTGCTGAACTATATTCGCCTTATGAAACCGATAGCCTTGTGCAGCAACAGATATAGACATTTTTTTTTCTGGAGCAATTTTTAAAATGTGGGTTATCTTGTATTGGATTTCCACTTATAGACTCCCTTGGCGTATATTCAAAAAGCAAAAGTTCTTCAACATTCGAGAAAACTGTTGTCGTTAATGTTTTTTTGCTTTCCTTGGTTTCTTTTCTTGATAATGGAGGGCTTTTATGTACACACCGCATGATTTCACTTGAAAATCAAATGATGTATATTTCACATACATCGCGGTTACTTTTCCATAAATGATTTTTGGCCTGGTGTCCTCTTTTGTAAGAAGTTTATTACGCTAGCATACAATTTCACTGATTTTCCTTTGAATTCCTATACACTGTACAATTTAGACATAACTTCGCATATTTATACGTATATTTTTAAATGACGCAGCGATTTTTTAATATTATTTTTAATATTGTTCTTGAAATTTCCATAGCTAGGTAAATAACATAAAAATTCCCCCCTCATACAATTAACCATACAAAAAAAACGAGTCTTTTAAGATAAATGATTAATTTTTGTAAGATGCCTTTGTTAAATTATTAACAAATAGTCCAGAACTTTGAACAAAATTTCAAAAAGTAAAAAATGGTTTCTTCAACAAAAAAATCACTAGTGTCCACTGCTTCCAAACTGTAATTTTGTTTTTTTTTTGTTTCCTTTTTTGTATCACGTTTACTTGTTTTTGGTCTAATTATTTTCAGAAGTTTCGCAAAATCATCTGCAGACAGTTAAAGTTGTCAAGCTGACAAAGGTTTTTTTTTTCTTAATTCAGAAAATAGCATTCCGTATATTCCATCTTAATTTCATTATTCTCCTTTTCTTTTTTCCCTTTTTTTTTCTTAAAAATAGCACTATACACGCAGTAACGTATAGAGATTTTTCATATGACATTTTTATATTTGAAAACGCAAACTGATGTTGTGTAATAATAGATTTTTCAATGTAAACTCTCTAGGATATAATCATGCAAGTATACGATATAGATATTCCTGAGAGTTTTCCGCAAGAAGATATCTCTCAATAACCTCTACAATTTTAGAGAATACTTTACAGCAAAATTTGCATTTACTGCATACTCTGTTGCAAATTACTCTCGTAAAAAACGTCTGGACTCGCAGAAGAAATTGTTCTACTGGGTATTGACCCATCGTACAATTATTACTTATCATACATTTATTTTTTCGAGTTACGTTCATTGCCAGAAATCATTTTATATTTTTATTATTGTATGTTTGATTAAAAAGAAATGCGTCAAGAACAGACTTTAAGGGTACTATTAGATTTAGAATTTTACGTAGAATCTAAAAATGTAAAAATATATAGTTTCCCATTTAAAAGAAGAAAGTTGTAGTCATTTTCGGCGAAGTAAAAGTGCAAAAAACATATTTTACTTCCAATGATGAGCTTTGGTAAATACACTGACGTTCAAAAATTTTCTTTCAGTATCTTAATAAATAAAGAAAAAAAGCCAAGTTCCTTTTACAGTCGATGTATTTCTCAAAATTTACAATATTTTTTGTTGAAATAATAAAACGAGATAAGTAGATAACCCAAATTCACAAATTTTCAGCCAAAATTTATTATTATTATTATTCAGTAATTCATCCAACAGGCTCATAAGCCCAATTACTGGACAAATTTCAATTGTGCAATGATATCTCCAAGGTTGCTGCAATTCACGTCACATACGTCAGAAATGTTGTTTCTCTTTTAAACATTATAAAATTTTAAATATATTAAAGTTGTAATGGCAATATTAAGCTGGGATGACACTCCAAACCAAAAAGATTATAAATTTTAAAAAACTGAGCAAATCAACGAAAAAACTCAAGACATAATAGAAAAACAGATTTAGGAAACCAATGCGCATTTAAGGGATAAGAAAAAATCCATTAATAAAATATTCAAAATTGTTCAACTCTTTGTGTTTGTCATATACCACTGACCGTTATGACGCCGGGTTACTTAACTTATTTTATTTTTATACTACCATCAGTAACTGTTGTAAAGTTCAGTGATACGAAGAAACAATAATTCATCGAGTATAAGTAAACAAACCTATCCACCCACAAAGTCAAATTCAAACAAAACGACTTCCATACATGCATATTGTCGTCGGGATAAAATAAATAATAATCCACAGAGACCACGACCAGCCACACCACGATGACGGTAACGAGAGAAAGACCACACAGAGACTAGGACTGTGAGGATAAAGAAAGAAAGCAAGGGGGCCTACCTTCATAGGACACCATTGGCGTGGTCCAGTACAGCAGCCAAGCCGCCGTGCAGGTGTTACCCAGACTCACTGGCGCCGCTGTGCATTCCTTGCGGCGCACACGTGCATCGTGCTTACTTGGCGAGGAAATAGTACAGTCACCTTCAGGACCGGCCGGTGATTTACTAAGCCCTTCATATTATTGTGTAGTACTCATTATAAATATATTAAACCGCGTCCTTCGTGAAGTCCACATCAATAGAGAATGTATTTAACTCAAAAATTTTGGTCAAAATGGCTTCAACCTTTAAAACTACAACGTGGTTTTTTGTGAAAATGATTTACAATCAGTTGCCAAATATGTAATAGAAAAATTATTAATCATATTTTAAGATAAATTTTGAAATGGAAATTATGATAAAAAAAAAGTATTTGTCCAATTAATTATAAGGCCACAAATATGGTGTGTTTAAACAAGTAAAACAGCTAATAACTCACTAGTGAATAAAATCAATTTTTAGCACATTAGTGAACGAAAAATTAAAATATTATACTTACACATTTTTATTAATTTTTAGAAGAACCAAACAGAAGTGACTAATTAAGATTTACATACATTAATATTGGAGCTAAAGGAAAGCGTTTTTTTATTCGATCCATCGTGATTCAGTTTATTTGATGTTATATTTATACTACAGTTGTCATTGTAAAATGTCAAATTGAAATAATTTACAAATACATTTTAAATCGTTATTAAGGAGGTGTTGGATGAAATTTTGTATGGTACTCGTGTGTTAATTACTTAAGTCATTTGAGAAAATTACTTAAGTCATTTGAGAAAATTACCCAAGTCATTTGAGAAAATTACCCCACTCGGCCTTAGGGCTTCGTGGGCTAACATTTTTCTCACGTGATTTATTTGTAATATTTGTCCCATAAATAACTATTTTGAATAAGTTCCTAAAAAAAATTGTAAATATGTATAATTTATACAGAGCGTCTCACATTTCATTTTTAGTGATTTTATAAGAATAATTGATATAGTATTTGGAAATAAGATTAATAGCATTAAAAAGTGTTCGAAATGAATTAATGCAGTAATTCAAAAAAATAATGCCATTTATAGAATAATTTTATAGGAAAGTCAGATGTTTTTATTGTTATTAACATTTTTGTTTATTTAAGTAGTTTTCAAGATGTTACAGTTAAAGAAATTTTAACAAATAGATTAACAACATAATTAAAAAAGAAACGAAAGATTAGATTTGCAAGAAATGTTCCCCATCAAAAAAGCCAAATAAAAAATACATGAAATGACTTAGTCACCGTTTGATCCGGTTGAACAAAATAAAATGTGTTAAAACTACTAACTTTCTTTTGAACAATGGTGACTTATGGCTCATTTCCCTTTTTCCTTTATTTTTTATGATACTGAAATAAAATGTTTGTATAAAATCCGATTTTTAACGTAAACTTTTTACTTTTTGCACTTTTCGTTTTACCGGAAATGATCACAACTTTCTTATTTTAAATTAGACACCCCAATTAACTTTACATAACCTATTATGATTTTTTGAATTTATAAATTGTTAAAAGTTGATAAAATTAAATTTTATATACTTTAATTTTAGATCAAATGCCAAGTTGTAGATATTAATATACTTCTTGTAAAACAGCTTTTTAAAAGTCTGAGTGAACCACTATGGTTCCATTTGAAAAAAATATAACAAATTAACTCAAAAAATTCTACGACAGTTCTTCAAAGGCCTTCATCCAAGCGAATTTTATACGTAGAGTTTGACATTTCTTCTTTCGACTTATGTTCATATCAGAAATCATTTTATCAGGCGTGCCAAAAAAATAAATGTCAAAAAACACTTTAAGAGTACAGTTGGACACAAAATTTTATGTCGAATCCAAAAATATAAAATATATGTGGAGTATTTCATTTAAAATAAGAAATTTGCAGTCGTTTCAGGTAAAAATAAGAGGCAAAAAATTAACAATTTATGTCAAAAAATGGGTTTTGATAAATGTATTCACTTCTTAAGATTTTGTTTCAATATCTTAATAAATATAGAGAAAAATGGGGGCGTCTCCTTTACACTCGGTATATATGTACGAGTATACCGGGTGATGGATTAAAACAAAAATCAGAAAATAAATTTTTGCAGTATGATTATGAATGATAAATTGAAATACGCTTTTACAGTAACTTTGAGATCAGTCGGAAGTGACAACCACTTTTATCTTAAACAACACGTTATTAAATTTTTTAATGCTATTACGTTTAGAATTTGTAATTGTGACAAAAAATATTAATTTAGATTTTTGGATCTAATGGAATACATATTTATTTTTTGTTCGAAGTGATGAAGTAATAAAAATTTACAAATAACTGCTAGTTAAACAGTTTAATTAAAATTACCCATGGATATAATTACATTGCTAATTAACGTATTACTATCAACTGAAAGTAACTATGTTAATATTATGATAGTCACATTAGGATTAACTGTTTTCTCTTTTTTGGCAATTTTGGTTCACTCACATAACAACTTGACACGGCTAATAAAAATAATCAGTTCTTGCAGCTGCACTTTTTCGCTATAAACACTTTGAAAATGAAACTAAAAACTAATTAGATACGCGATAAACCGGAGGTGAAGGGTCAAATGCCTCCCTTACAAATTTCTAAATTAACAATTTTCAAAGAGATTGTGTGACAGGAAATTAAAACAAAAAAAATCAAAATCTTTAAGAATATTTACCAACACAATTTTTTTGTGTAAATGAATTAATAAAAACAGAAAGATTTTAATCCAGCATATTTAGAAGAGAATAAATGTTGTAAATTTTTTTGGTTCCAGTGATCTAGCCTCTGTTCCAGTTAATCAGTTCGTTATTTTACTTCAATAACTCGGAAATATAGGAAACAGTATGTAATTTTCGTTTTTTTTTTGTGTCTGCTAAAACTTTTTTCAAACTAAACATTGTTATTTAATTTGGATATTATTTAGTATTTTAATGTCTTTTTTTTCACTTAATAGGCTGGTAAACTTATTAAACGAAAAAATCTGTGATTTACAAAATTACTTAATTACTAAACCATACCATACCATAATACCATAATATTTTATAATTATTTAATTTAAACATATCAGTCCAATTTCAAGTAGAAAGATATATATGTAGATCTATATTTATTTCCTACATTTAGGGACTAATTTCCAACATGCAGGTTATTCATTGATCGCCAAGTTTTGAACTTCGTTTAAAGATTGTGTTGTCGTCAGTTCAACTCTTAAAATGTAAATGTAACACCTTTTATATTTTTACATATATCTGAAACCTTCAATTTTTTTTCTGACAAGTTAAATTTTTGATTGAACGATATAATAAATCCCATAAATTACTTAAGATTGTGACAAATAATTATATATTATTTCCTCTCTCTACAAATCCTGTAAGTCCTTTTAAATTTTATAAAAACACTTTTTTCAAAATAACATAATTTATTCAAATGTAAATATGGTGTTACTAAATTTGTTTCTATCGATATTGACATTCAGACTCACTTAAAACTAAATTAAATCTGATTTTGTAATAACATTGACGACACCTGGATCATAGCATGTCTCTAAGACGAATAGCATATAGTAGCTTTTGGTCTTTTTAAACTGGTTTTTATTTTATTCAAACAAAAAATCTTCTTATTTTATCGGCACAAAATTCTTCCTTAATCCGGTTCTGCAGATCATCACCACATCGAAGTAAAACTTACACCTTGTCACTCAAATCTGGTCGGGTCCGCACCTTAGTTTGTATAATGGCTGTTTTCAAGATGACCAACATGGTAAAACCACAATGATGACACATTCTCCTACACACTCACCACAATCATGTTACTAATGTAATTTTTTATATAGCCTGACTGGTAATTTAACGAACAGAGAATAAGTTTAAATCGATTAAAAATATTGTACTTTTGTATTATACTTTTTTATCCTTAAAAGAGTAATTTTTTAATTTTTTTACAACCCTCATTTTTGCCCATGCGTTTAAGGCAGATTATTTTAATGATTTTTTCCAAAAACCTTTGAAAAAATTATTATTTCTGGTAAAATTAAAAGACCAATGGTTTTATTCATTTAGAAACATAAAAGATATTTTCACTTTTATCGCCGATTTGAATTCTTTCACCATTGTCATAGTGCTAACATTTCGAAAAATTTGGAAACATTTGGATATGACTCAAAAGAAAATTTTCTTTTCTTTGAATTAATTCAGTTATTAGAGCAATGTAGAGTAGTAAATAGTTTTTCAGCATCTGTTAACCACGAATGTACATACCAAACGGTATTAAAATACTTTCGCAGTCGAATTTGTGCTATTTCAAAGATTGGAATTTTAGACATTAAATACATCTTCGTTCGAAATTGAGAATTACAAAAATAATAATCGCTGAATTTACATCGAACCAAAAAAGATTGTTGAAGATAACTTTTTATTCGAATCAGTGGTGGCAAACGTTGAGAAACCCGTTGCAATTCCATTCAGGCTTTATTAATTTGACCATAAATTTTCTCTGACGTTCTGACGCTTTCAGGCCTACAAGCCATTTTATGCATTTCGTCACAAGACCACTTGAAACACTTGCACTTTTAGAAGTTAATTACATCTACCTACACAAAAGCATTACTACATACACCACACGACATACTTTATTGTGTTCCCCTTCTTAACTTACAATAAACATTCTAAGTTTATAACAAGTCATCAATGTCCCATGAATTAGCCGCCCACGAAATTTTATAGCCATTGTAGAATTGTAATTTCAAATAATTTACATCTTCCCAGATTGATAAATGTTGTGCGTTCTAAATGATCGAAGCAGTTTGCTTCAAATGGGCATAAACATGTTAATGACTTTACCACCGAACTTGCTAACAAGATCTCAAATTAAACAATTAATATTCAATAAATATATCAATGTCTGACAATAAATTGCATGTAGACTCAAGTGTCTATCTAAATACCAAATCCGTACCTCTGAAAATTCTAGCTGCAGAGGACAAAGGTATATTGTAAGCTCTTAGATTTAATGATAAGAATTTAGTGATAAATTTTCAATTAAA
The DNA here is from genome assembly GCA_004193795.1 of Asbolus verrucosus. Lineage (NCBI taxonomy): Eukaryota > Metazoa > Arthropoda > Insecta > Coleoptera > Tenebrionidae > Asbolus > Asbolus verrucosus. Next base: position 457 of record QDEB01028888.1, on the reverse strand, counting down.
ATCTTTTACTTTGATCTGAAAATGATTTCAGATACAAACTAAAAGATTTTTTTTTTAGTTTATTATAGGAAGTAACTTAAAAACACAGTTTCTGTGTGATTTTTCGAAATTGAACAGAAGTTCAGAGTTACTTTAAAAGTCACTATAGAGAATGAATTACAAATCACCTTTCAAATTATAAATTGGAAACATTAAATTTTTTTATTATATGTTGTTTTAGATAAAAGTTGTTGTCGCTTCCGGCTAATCTAAAAGAGAAATATGGGTTGTAAAAGCATATTTTAATTTGTCATTCATAATTATATATCATTTTCTTACCTCTCAATTTTAATCGATCATCCAATATACCGGGTGTCCCACCGAAAAGAACTCCCTCCTTTAACTTCTTTATTTATTAATCAATTTTGATAAAATTTTACATAGTGATATTAGTGACTTTAAACTCTTATTCGGTGAT
>QDEB01028887.1:0-10726 GCA_004193795.1 Asbolus verrucosus | reverse complement strand
TATAAAGATCCACATGCTCCGACTTCCAGGCTTTTTGTCTCACGATTATTCCTCAGGGTAGACGAGAAAAAAATATATTCATATAATTACATTTTACCTAACGCAATGAGTGCTTCAAAACGAAACATTAAGTATAACGACTTTTAGAGTTTGAAAACTTTGTATGGAACTATCGTCAAAGGCAATATCTTGTGCAATCTGACTGTGAGTAAAAGAAACGCAATATTTGAAAATTTGAAGGCAGGCCACTCGGCAGTCTTATTGGATTTTCTCCTTCAGTTCTTGGAATTTTCTAATCATTTGCAAGTATAAAACAACAAAATAAATTTCAAGGTGTTTTTTAAAAACTATGAGCTAAAGATAAATCGTTCAACAAAGAAAGCTTAGTGCAGCATACTTTGATAAAATTGAGTCTAATCCCCACAAACATTTTTCGTTTAATTATGGAATTATTTTATATTATTGTGCTAGAAGTTTGAATACCTTTCGGTCTCCTAAAATCAAAGTCGTTTGTACAAAGGAACGAGCTACTAATTAGGATGTGAGGTTGTTCATTCATTAACATCACATGAAAGAACTTACCTAGACGAGATTTCGCGTTGCATTTCAATTCCATTCTCGGAAAGCTAGAAAAAAACACTTGTTTAGAATTACAGAATTACTAATAATACAGACGTGAAAAGAATCAAAACAAAAATGATAGAGGATGTTAATCTAAATTCCAAACACGAATTATTATTATTATCTTTTCGCATAATACTTCTGCTTTTCGCTGTTAAAATTAAAACTGATACAAGATACAAACGAGCAGAATGAGGGGTAGTCACGTTTGCGCGTTCAGCAAAGGAGTTACATCGTTTATTGGAACTTTTATAGTTTTTGCAGTTTTGTTTCTTGCGTTTGACTGCATTTATGGCGACTCAGCTTTAGGTTTCCGTTTCGTTTAATTTCTTAAAGCACTCACTCGATCCAGATGTTTCATCCGCTTTAAAACATTTGAAGTGTGCGGAGATTTATGTCTGTTTCAGAGTGAGTTCTGAAATTTTGGAACTGAAATATGTCAATTGTGGTATTGTGTCCATTAACAGTGTGGCGAAAGCCATTACCGTTAGCTTTTATATCGATAACAGTAGAATTTCCAGAAACTTTCGGACATTATCCTTAATGATGTCTGTTTTAACACAACTTGACAATAACTTCGATATTTTGCTCGCACGCAATCAAGATCACTCTATTATATATCAAAATAGAAATTTGAAGGGCCGCTTGCTGCTTAATTTAGTATCATTGTTCGTGGATTTTGATAGATGGACGTAAAAACGTACTTCTTTTATTAGTTGCGATTACTTGAAACTTGTCAATAAAAAGGATATTATCATTATCAAGCCATAAAGATTCGAAAACTTTTGCTGTAGGTACAGAGAATTCCTTGCTAAATGGAGCAATAACGTATTTCTTTACATTACATATCTCGCAGAGATTTTAGCCAAAGAGACATATAAAAAGGCTTTATTGTTTTTCACATGAAAACAGCTAGTCGACTATAAAGAAATTAACACAAAAAAATCTCTCTATTGTCAAACTGGACAAACAAAATCGGACAAACAAAATCGTTCAAGGCACTTATGAAAACCCATTTCTTATTTTTTACATCTTTTATTGTTACAGTTTATTGAGTAATAATAATGGAGAATACACATCGGTAAAAATAAAATGAAGTGAGGTCAATGTGGAACCCATTCCAATTGATTATCCATTTATCTAATAATTTCATTACTGATATGCAACCGACGCAGTAAAATTTTAGGTTCATATTTCTCTCATTTTTATAATTACAGTTACAGCTTAAAAACTAAAAATCAATGTTCCATTATACGCTTAATTTTAACATTATTATTTTTTTAATTCAAACTAGCAGTATTAAAAATTAGAAAATCACCTCTATCGAGGAACTATAATATGTGTTGATAATGCATACATATGTATATGCCATTAAATGGCAACGTGTATCTTTTTAAATTTATTATGGTGAACGATTTTTTCTGAATGTGGTTTTAGTACAATGCTTATTAGAAAAAAACAAAGTTTGCCAAAATTTAAATGGATTCTTCAAAACAATTAAAAAATCCTCACGCGTGCCAAGAAAAACAATCAAAAATAAGAGAAACTGACACCCACATTTATGGCAATTTGAGTTCTGACTGTTTCCCAAGGCATACATGAGAATTTTGTGATTTAATTGTGAAACTCAATTTTCTTTTTTTTCTCTAATAAATCTCGTACTAAAATAAATTTGTCAGGCATGGTTAAATTTGGAAAAAAATCCTCCATGGGGATAAATTTTAAAAAATTATTTCAAATACAAAAGTTGACTCTCGTTTGACAAAGAGCTGATGTTGAAAAAAACCTCATATTGGGCGTGTTTGTAGTAATAATGTAATTTGAACTTTGATCGACTCAAATTGGACTTAATAAAGAAGCTACGACTTGGGGCGTTTTTTGTGAAAACTTTATGATTTACAACATTATCGGAACGCAAAATTTTCTGTAAAGCTTGTGATAAAAAAGCTACGTCGATATTCTAATTTTGTATTTCTTAGTCTTAAAATCGAATTTTAATTTAATTCATTTGCGGGAAACTTATTTCACACAATGTGAACTGCCATGTCGACTACTATTTCTATAAAATTACAAATTCTTTAAAACTATGAACCCTTATAAAAACCCTTATAATATATGGGAATTAGTAAGTGAACAACATACAGATTTTTACATTTAAATAAATAAAGCAAAAAATAAAATTTTAGATATTTAATAACAGATGAAAAATGTAGTAAATTGAATGTATTTCTGTGTTTATTTAACTGTTATACTTTTACTTTATATCTTCAGGTGGAAAGCTTACAAATATTTTAATTTAATGAAAGCTTTTTCATATTAAATTAAAATATAGCCTTAATGTTTCCCATGTTTCCATCTTGAGCAGTTTATTTTTAGAACCAACAGAATAATACCGAGCGATCCCAAAGTCTTTCTATCAAGTGGGTCATGACATTAAAAACGTATGTCTTATTATTACACTATAAAATAAAACGTATTTTATATCTATTTTTCATAAGTTTTAATTAAAAATATTTTGTGTTCAGCTGTTAAAACCAAACGAATTTCAACAAAAAATATTCAATATTCAAATTTTAAATTTGTTTTTGATTAATAAGTGACATTTTCAAGGTAAATTAACAATAAGACATACGTTTTTAATGTCATGACCCACTTGATAGAAAGACTTTTGGATCGTTCGGTATTTGACTTTCAGTAATTTAAAATTACTACAAGGGATACTTCTTCTTTAAGACATCTTTCGCAGAATTCAAATTTAAAATACACACTTCCGCCATTATGAAATAAATATTACAATCGTGTAGACCGGGGATTAGAATAAAATGCATTTTTGTGCTGTGCTCTTTCATAGTCCAATATTGTTCCCAAGAACGAAAATCCTTGTATATTTGTGCCATTTTTTGCAAATAATACTAAAGTATGTCATACATAAACATAATAATACATTTTCCAATATATTATGCACAAATATTGTTTCACTGGTAAAATCTGTTTGGGACAGTAAAGTGGCCAATTTATTTATGATTCTCTGCAGTCATAAATAATTTATAGCTGTTGGTTTGAACAACTATCCGCTCCACAATTTGTGTCGCATCAGCGACAATAGGACAGATGTTTACGCGGAGTACTCAAGAGCGTCAAATTTCAAATATTTGAGGACCAACACATCCTAACTTTATTTTTGTTTCTAGGCGATTAATCATGGCTGATGTTTCCTGATGTTTATTTTACGAAACCGGTAACACAGATGAAGTGGAAAAACAAATTAATAAATCCTCAATAATGAGTTTCCAGAAGAGAAATATGTTCGGGAACTGGTTCCTCAATTAAGAATAAAAGTATTAGGTCTTGTTAGGAGGAATTTATACTGGCAGCGATTCCAGGCAAAGTTGCCTTCAATAATTTTACACGCAATTTTCAGATTTAAGTGAAATTTTATAGTTACAATCTTAAAACGTTATAAACGGTGAACAATTTGCATTTTTATTCTGTATCATAATAGTTGAGTTTATAAGCGAAATTTCTTGTATAAATGAGCATTTTATGTGTACACCTCGCTTTAATGTTACACGTTTCAGTTAAATTCTATTATGTAAAATTCGCTTATTTAACGAAATTTCACTCAATGCAATAAAATCTGTAACGTTATAAAACTTATATAAAGCTTATTGTTAGTTTGATATATCTAAATATTAAGGAAAAGTGAAATAAATTCCTTCGTAATGATACTTAAATTTTATTTGCTTATTGAATCGAGCAATGATCTCATAAAAACTAGAAATACATAGCGTGTACCAAAAAAATCCAGTCGACTGAGTTCGTAAAGCTCACTCCAATTAGGTTATTAATTGCCCTTAATTAAAGGTAAATGTTATTACCGTGAAATTAAACCCCTCTCAAACCATTTTATGTACTATTGGATATGCTTCAAACTCATTAAATTTTATTTTTAAGAGCAAAATGAAAATTATATTTGATCTTAATTTGTATTTTCTTTAGATTTTAGATTATGATCTTCTGCGAACTAAATTTTAAAGCTTTTGAGTTTTCATGCAGATTTTCATAATACAGAATCCACGTCGCTTAACTCTGCTTTGAAATGGTTGTTGTGGTCCACTTATGTATTTATTTTTATCTGTTCTGTGGCGTGTAGCAAAAATTTTATTTTATTATTTAAATCGGATACCTTAATTTCGTCAGCAGCGTGGGTGTTAACATACCTACATGTGTTATAAAAGTACAAATAAGCGAGACACAACGTGCGAAAAAGTTACCAACTTTTGAAAAAGTTTATTAATAGCTGTCAAAAAGAAAAATATTATTACGGAAATCACCGTTTAAACAACAACTGTATTCATAAATTTATGTTTTTAAACTTGAAATAAGGTTTGATCATTAACAATCATTATGTAATTTGATAAATAAAAATAATTATCACCGACCGTGGAATACGTATTTAAATTTGGAATCTCGAAGGAAAACAGAATAAATATTACTTCAGTTTTAATTGCGAAACTGAACGAGAAAGTTAATGTTGCCACAATATTGCACAGTTGTTGAATCTTCCGAAGGAAAGCACAAATATTGGGATGCTAGCGGCAAGCCAAGTGACCAAACAGTTCACACAATACGCTAAACGAAAAGGGATAAAGGGATGTTTCTGATTTTTATTTTATTTTTGATTCCGTTTAGTGTTTTGAACAAAAAAAAAATCAAAAACAAAAATGTGTTCTATTTATAATTTTAAAAGTCTGGAAGTGTGAATCTTTAAATTCGGTGAATCTTTGATTTTTGGTAATTTTTGAAACGAATGTACATCTGGAATCAGTCGATGTCATGTATTTTTAGCGCGCGAGCATTTTTTTAGAGTAGGTGCAGATTCTGCACCTCATATTAGTGTACTCGCATTATCTTGCATACTTTTATGTGGAAAAAAATGAACTTTCTTATTGACAGTTTGCATATCAATTTTGATCAAAATCGGTCTAAGGAGTCAAAATTTGGATCGTTCCGGCACTTTTGGGTTTTGGGATTAAATTTTCGAAAAAGTAGGTTCTTCTTGTGAGTGTGTATGCGAATTTTGATCAAATATGGTCCAAAAAATCAAAGTTATAACGTTCCGGTCCTTTTACTGTTACTTACCAATGTTTTATTGACATGCTAATAAAGGAGTCCATATGTAATTCATTTTAAATAGTTCACGTATCTCTTTTTTTTTGTTATACTGTAGATATTGTCATATTTGTTAATAATAACAAGTTTTATTAAACTATTATATTTTGAAATGTTAAGACCAATTTAAAATCGCGAGTTCGTAGATAATTTTATTTAACTTTTTTTTTAATTACGTCAAGTTCTTCATAAAAAGATTGTTAATTATTCTTCTATTATATGTTCATCGGTTGAGTTATAAATTTTTGGCATTTTCATCTTTTTATATAAATAATAATTAATAATTATTTATTAAAAAGAAAGAGCTTGCCCAAGAGTTATATTCCTAATAATTGTTGCTTTGTAATATTGAAGTTCGGCAAAATTATTTGTGCGATAAGGACAGATAGTTGCTATACTTTCTGTTATATTTTTCATCAAATCTAATGTTAAATTTAGTTCTATATTAGGGCTTGATAATGAATCAAGAATTCACAATAAGTATATTATTACTGATGTATATTTTTCGTTATTGTTGCCTTTTATTTAAGTCTATTAATATTTTTTTACTCCAAATAAGTTCTTTTAAATGAAAAATAAATGAAAATGAACAAAATTAGAACCAAGTTTAATATTTGGAATTAGAGTTGTTTATTAAAAAAATTATTTGTTCATTCAAAAATTAGGCATGCGCGAAGTCAAATTTTCTTTTTCAACTAGCTTTCATTCGATTTATACGTCGAATCTATAAAATTTCAAGATATCGTCTTGATTTATATTATATTTAAGGGCTGAAGGCAAATGTGGCAAATGTGTCATATTACCCTTCTAGACTGAAATAAGGAATGCATATGTGTGAGTATTTCTAAGTGCGCATGCGCAGATCAGGTTGGAGAAATTACATTTTTTGTTTATCATATTACATTCTTTAAAAATGTATAATGAAAGTGTAAAATTTGCCTGCGATAATGAATGGGTGGGGTAGGGGTACACCGCCCACAAACCTTGGAGCCATATCGCCCATTAACGAATTTAAATCTTCGCATTTGACGAAGAATCCGTACACAAAATTTGAACTCGATAGGTAAAAGCCTCTTTAAGTTATCAAAGAAATTAAAAAAAAAATTGAAAAAAGGAAGACGAAAAAACAAGAAGAAGAATCTATTCCATTCTTTAAATCTGTGAGAAAGAGCATTTGAGAATTTAAAAAATATACATAAATATATGAAAATAATGAGAATGAAGGATAGATGTTGACACCAAAGAGTCCCAGATATATATCAGACACAAAAGAGATGAAATCTCTTAAATAACAAGAAGGAGGAGTGGTTGTAGAAAGTAAGAAAATTTTGTCACGAATAAAATAGTGATGTTGATGGAAAACTCAAAAGAAGAGGAAAGAGCAAGCATTTTGAAATAACCAAATAATAAGAATCATACTGATTCGATTAATTTTTTTTTTTTTTAGTAATTCATTTACATTATATAGGAATCACTAAATGTCGAAATATGGATGGAAGGAAAAAAACTCGAAAAGTGCCAGTCGAAGACCTAGAAATAATAGACATAAACACGAGTCTCCGAAAAATAGGTATGTAGGGAAAGAAAACTGGGAATATCAGAAAGCATGAACAATTAAAGAATATTAAAGTTATTGTAAGGAATTGAAAAACGAGCAAATGAATTTTAGAAAATGGTTGAAGAAGAAACTATTGATCACATGTTCCAGAATGCTAACTATAAGGACGAATAGAGAAATATGGTAATTTTAAATGAAATGAAAAGGGCGTAAATAAATCGAATTGAAATTGTTGAAAAGTAAAAAAGTGAGACAATTCAATTTAACTGTGTTCATCTAACCATCGACAAATCTGGGCAATTTTTTAGCTGTTCATTGAAAATCGATAAAAAATGCAAAAGATTTAGTTGATTTCATAATCATTACAAAGTAGTGATGTCTTTGTTTATACGTCGTAAATCTCAGTTGTCTTCTTGCTCATGATATTCCACAAGTGTAAGTGGTGGCACTAAAAACTTTCGCACCAACTTTATCAAATATCATGTCAGCGATAGCGTTATAAATGGCAAATGAAACAAATTGCTATTTATCTTCGTAGCGGAAACAAAGCAAGGCTCGTAGATGTCTCCTTTTTTATAGATTCTATAGTTATCGCAGAGATCCAAAATGGCGCCCGGAAGTAAAAGTAATTTTCAACATTTTCCTGCTGCTTAAACGCAGTTAGATTAGATCTTTATTTAATTTAAATTCTGCGAAAGTGTTTAAGTTTGAGAGTTATCAGTTTAATATAGACGGCGAGAAAATTTATTACCTAGTTTTTTAAAGTGTCAAATACAGTGCTTTGATATAAAGTTGATTAACTTAACCCATCGTGTCCTTAGCTAATACAGGAAGTTCATTTAAAATTGTGTCGTTTTTTCGGCGTGAAAAATAGCAGATTAAATCAAAGTGATCCCGAATGGCAGTCGGGACATCAGCTACATTCGAATTAGGAGCCAGCTGATAAAACATTCGTTTCTAACTACCCGAATCAATAGCGGAGGTCTTAGAAGTGTTTTTCATCAAACATGTCCCAGAATCGGGTCAATAATGGTAATTTTTTTCTGATCACTTGGCTGAGTATGACACAGCAGCTGTGACACATGGATGTATATTAGGCAATATTGGAAGATCACAATGAAAATACGTACGTCGTAATTCATGCAATTTTCTCATTTTAATCCTATTATAGTGCAGGCTTTTTTAATCTTGAACGGGAATCCAGACACAATACACGCAAATAAATCAATTTTTTTATTAAACTGGTGACTATTATCGGATCTGCTGAGCAATTTTCCAGAAGATTTTTATTCTCTTTTTCAAATACTGAACAAATCGCGCACATTCGTCGCCTACAAACGACTTCGCTAAAGCAACTTTTATTAAGGTATGGCTGTTTAAAGCAGATAAAAGTCTTTCTTGGACGAGTTTTATTTCGATACTCACTTGTTGCTATTAATCTTCCACCACACGTGACCGCCTCTGAAATATATTGATTCTAAACGCTAGACCAGGTAGGATCCCAGCAGAATTAATTAAAAATGTTTTGTGCAAGTAAAAGAATTCCAGAAATGATTACTACAAGAATTTAATGCAAATACAGCAAGAAATACTGACATCAAAATATTTTTTCCCTCATCTGAACAAAAATTGTTCTTATCTTTGACGGTTTCTAGCATTTTAAAACATTTTTAGACTGCAAATTTTCAAAAAGAAAAAGATTATAGCAAATCTGTGTGTTTACCTTAATTTACGATTCATGCGCACACAAATTATAATGTTAATATATTTGCGTCATTCAAAAATCAAATTTATACGCTAATGTATGGTCACATACATTTGTCGGAATGTCTTTTTGATGTTCGTTTTATTACTTCGCCAGAGAACGATTGGAAAATGTTGCAGTCATAATGTGTAGAGGATGTCGTTCCATTAAATATAATACAGAGATGCATTTTAATGAACTTGACTTTAGGTGTACGTTTTATTACACTTCTATCATGTCCTTTCTGGTCATGCCGTAATATGCAGAATATTAAACGTTCAAATTAGAGATGTGTGCAAGAACGGAATGTGCAATTTTAAAAACGCATTCTTATCAAAAGGAAAGATCAAACTAGTGAATTTCGCAACACTGCCCTGGCAGAAAATTACATGTAACATCTGTTCTAACCAATAACTGTGCATGCTTATGGAGTTACTGGTGCTCAATCCTGTTTTATGTTTATTGATGTTTCTATTTATCTTTAATGAAAACTGATTTTTATCACAAACTTTATTAGCTGATTAGAAATCACCGATGGATATTTTTGGTATAATATTAGAGCAGAACCATGCATTATGTAAATTTGAGTTATGCGGACTTGTAAGCGTCCATAAAAGATAATTTAACCAATACCTCGGCCAGAAATAAATCCAGGCCCAACCACATGCCTGAAGTTTCTTGTTTGCTTATCTTGTTTCGATAATGAGGATATGGATCTAAACATAGCGAAACAACCATAATGGGATATAATTTAATTTTGATTTAAATATTTAGCCTTCAGTGATTCAGTTTTAAGAAAAGGCGAATCTTTGTATAACTTTTTAACATATTCAGACTTTATTCAAAATAATATAACATAGTTGGGATAATAATATCTTCCAGTCAGCGGATTATTAAAGAATACGACATACTCGTATTTCAGAGCAACGGAACAGCGTTGAAAGCCAGGAAATCTTCTTTTTCCTTCACATCAAACACTTTTAGACTTGACATAATTCTTAAAATTTTTTGTTCTCGTCAGTAACACTTATCTGAAAGTTTATTTTTAATGTTTTTATTGTAAACCAATTAATAATGTCTGTTATACAGTCATGTCAAACGCAACGTTATTGCGAGGAAGACGAACCGCTTTCTTGATTGTTCTTGTTTGCTATTAGTTTTTTGGCGTTCCCTGCGTTTGTGTGAATCTTGCTGTTGACACTTCCGTCCTTAAAGGCTTTTTGTCATAGTCTAGACACAACCTCATTATTTGCATTATTCATATTACATAATACTGACATTCTCAACTCTGCAAAAAAGGTGAGCATGTGACCAGATATTATTAACACGAGAAATTTGTTAAAATTAAATGAAGCGAAGGGGGAGACGTGGGAGTTTAAGAATTTTTGTAAACTTCGAATATTTTAATTAAATAATTATACAGGATGAATCTCCAAAAAATTCTTAGCATATTATCGATTTAAAAAAACCGAAAGCGTTCAAAGTAAAAAGCCTAGAAGTCGGAGCCTGTGGATCTTTATACTCGGTGGATCCTTGATTTGTGTGGATCTTTGAAATTGATTTAATTTATTTAATCTGGGTGCAGAATCTGCACCTAATATTAGCGCACTAGCATTATTTTGCACGTATTT